>PVKU01005655.1:0-118809 GCA_004027475.1 Anoura caudifer | reverse complement strand
TCTTGGAATTTTGCCATTTTAATTATGATGTGTCTTGAAGTGGGCCTCTTTGGGTTCCTCTTGATTGGGACTCTCTGTGATTCCTGGATTTGTGTGACTTTTTCTCTCATCAAATTAGGGAAGTTTTCCATCATTACTTTTTCAAATAGGTTTTCTATCCCTTGCTCTTCTTCTTCTCCTTCTGGTATCCCTATTATACAGACATTATTATGTTGCATATTGTCTTGTATTTCTCTTAATCCTTTTTCATTTTTTCTGAGCCTCTTTTCCTTTTCTTGCTCTTTGTGGATGCTTTTTTCTACTTGGTCATCCAACTCGCTGATTCGATTTTCTGCTTCATCAATTCTGCTTTTCATTCCTTCCACTGTGTTCTTCAGTTCAGAAATTGTATTTTTCATTTCCTCTTGGCCCTTGTTGATAGTTTCTATTTCCTTTTTCATGTTGATATAGTTTGCAGTGAGTTCCTTGTAGCTGCCCTGTAGTTTCTGGTAGTTCATTGAGAGCTCATGGAGCTTCCTGACAACCATTGCTTTGAACTCAAAATCTGATAGTTGAGTTGCCTCCATTTCATTTAGCATTCTTTCTGGGGCTTCCTCCTTTTCTTTCGTTTGGGGATTGTTTCTTTGTCTTCCCATTGTTTGTGAGACTCTTCTTGTTAGGCTCAGCTTCTTAAATTGATTTGTTCTGGTTCCCTGGGTTTATGGTGTGAACTTCTGTGGTAGAATGCCTGTGAAATTCAGTGGTGCTGTCTCCTTTGGGTATCCTGGTGTTCACGGCTTCCAGTGTCTCAGCTGTTGAAATGCCCCCTCTTTGGGACCAACTCTGGTCTTTCCACAGTTCCAGGGTGTCTCAGCTGTTGAAATGCCCCCTCTTTGGGACCAACTCTGGTCTTTCCACAGTTCCAGGTTTTTTTTTGTTTTGTTTTGTTTTGTTTTTGTCTCACTTGTATGTGTTTGAAAAGAGAAAAGAGAAGGAAAGGAAAAAAGAAAAGAAGGAAAAGGAAATAAAAAAATGAAAAGAGAATAAAGAAAAGCAGAATGAAAAAGAAAAGAAAAAAGACAGGAAGAAGAGATAAGCTTGGAAAGAAAGGAAGAAGGAGTAAAACAAGAAAGAAGTAATGAGAAGCAAAAAGGAGTTGAGGGGTAAAAAAAGATCAAAATAATGAAAAATTAATAATAGAAAGAGAAAAAGAAAAAAAAATTGAAAAACCGAAAAACACCAAAACCACAAATTCTTGCTGTTATCAATCTTGCCAAGCTGGTTTTTCTGGCCTTGATGACTGCAGTGGCCAAGGGGTGACCGCATTGTTTTTTTCCTTATTCAGCACTCAGTTTTCTCTGGCCTACTGTCCTCAGAGCTATCCCAAGTCTCTCCGCACAGGGCCCCAACTGCGGTCGCGCACCCACAAGTGCCGATGATCCCCAAGCCTTCCTTGCACAGGTGCCAACTGTCCTGCAAGCACAGCTCAACTCCCATGCAGGTTGCACACCGGTGTCTAAGATCTCCCAGCAGCCCACTCAGGTCTCCAATGGCGGGATGGTGCGATGGCGCAGGGAGACCGTATTGCTGCTCCCTGCTGGCGCGAGCGCTCGCGCAGGGCTGAGACCATAGAGGTGCCCATCGACTGTACCACGGGTCTCTCAGTGGTGTGCTGGTGCAAACGATCCCCGCACAGCTGTTTACAATGGCGCGTGGGCATAGACAAAAGTGCGCGCTCCAACGCTCAGTCCTCCCAAGGCTATGAGATCTTAACTCCTCTCTGTGAGATTTCAAGCAACCAGGTTTATCCCGGTGCTGCCGAGACCCTGTTTGGCTGACCAGGGAGCGGTTGCCCCAGCTCCCTTCCATTTGGAATTTTTTAAAAATCACTATAAATTCCAAACAATACTCACTTGAAATTCTAAACATGCAGAGTTAAATTTTGGAATTCACTGATTAGTCTGTGAATTATAGGATCCAAAAAGCATTACCAATTTTGTCAAATCAATAGATCAATCAGTCATGAATTGTCTTAGAATTCCCGGCAGTCCTTTGCACAGAAATGCACATGAAGTGAAAACTGCTGAACGTAAAGAAAACAAGTCTTCCCATATAGTGGCCAACGAGACAAACGGACACTTTCTCTGTACTAACACAGACCGAGTTCATACACAGCACACATGTGCATGTGCACTAACCACACTCATGTAGTCTAACCAGCTGAGCAAGCTTGAACATCAATGTGAGGAACTGCAATTCAATTCAACAATAGTCACAGAGTAATGTCTGTGACCTCCATGGGAAATGTGTAAGCAGAGCCACTTCCAAAAGGCTATAAAAGCGTGAGCTATGGAGTTTATTCATTTACACATTGAACTGGAGATCCACGACTCTGTTTAACACTGTGGTTTGGGATACAAACCAGTTTAGAGAAATTCTCCTTCTTACAGAGAATATAGTCTTCCCTGTATCTACTGCAGTATTGTAGGTAATCAATAAAAATTTGTTATTTTGAAATGAGTGTACTTACATTGAAATATTGTCTTATAGCCAGCTTTCTTCATTTTATAGTGCATTGTGATTATATTTCCATTCTGATAAATTTTTCTACAACTACATGTTTACTTGTTTATGGTAGCCTGGTATTCCATTTATGCATGCACCATAATTTCTTTAAAAAATCTTTTATTATTGATTCCATTTTTTCCTATTTAAAAAAGTCTGAGGTGGCATTGGATGGGTGTCTCTGTTGGTTGGAGTGTCACGCTGTACACCAAAACATTGTAGGTTTGATGCTTGGTCAGGGCACATACCCAGGTTGCTCCCTGGTCAGGACCACATGGGAAGCAGCCTATCAATGTTTCTCTCACGTCAATGTTTCTCTCTTTCTTAAATCAATAAACGTATCCTCAGGTGAAGATTCAAAAAAGTCTGAAATAAGCACCTTTAAAGCTAAATCTTTGCATATATTCTTGATTATTCTATTTGAGTAAAATCCAAAATGTAGAATTGCTGAGTCAAAAGTAGAATAATTGTGATGCATGTTAACAAATTGTTCCCCAGAGAGGCTACTCCAACTTACACTTCTCTACTAACTTTTCTTTTTCAATTTAGTAGACAAAAAATCTCACTGTTTTAATTCATAATTTTTGATTCATGTTTGGCACATTTTATAATTCATTATTTGCAAATTGTTTGCTTATAACATAACCTACTTTTCTACTGGTATATTTATGATTTCTTATTGATTGGCAAGAAATTTTTAAATACTTTATCAAGAATAAAAACCCCTTGATATATGTGCTAGAAAGTTTTTCCCATTTATCTATTCATGTAACAAATATTTATGAAATGCCTACTATTGTGACAATTATGCTAAAACCTATGAGGAAAAAAAATTAAGTCATCTTTATAAGAAAAAACTATGGTTGCTACTAGGCTCCTAAGACAATACACTGAATGAGTACCAAGAGGCAGGCAATATTTCTTCCAGCATTTTAAAGAGAAAAATCTGTGAGCCAAGCTATACATGTATATGGGGGATCTCCAGACAATTTATGTATTCAGATAACAGAAGATCATTCTCAGTTATTCACAGATATAGAAAACACGGCACCCATGTTTTCTTGAAAACTTAGTTGAAGATGTTCTCCAACAAACTAAGAAATAAAGCTCATTTAAGAATTCAAGAATGGGGAAAGCATGGCATAAAAATACTGGATGAGCTCTAAAAGCTGGGAGAACAATGATAATAAAATAATTGGTGATACAATTACAACATTACAAAAATGATTCCTAGTGTTAAAACCTATCTCCAAAGCATATGTATAGGAGAAATGGTAATTATATGAATTACAAAAACCAAGTTCACATTAATAAAAAATGAGAAGTGGTTCATAGAGGAAAGCTATATGTCTGTCGGGAAAAAAAGCCCAACCCTTGTGCTTTTATAACAAGGATAGTTTGTGTGACATTGGTGTAGCCTGAGAGCCAAGGAGAGTGGACTGGAATGTGCATGAGTGAATAATCATGACTTCACTGTATTAGTCAGTGGGGATGATGGTAGACACCACTGAGTGAGCATGCGTACTGTGTGGCTGTCACATTCAAAATGACTGAGCGAGTAGAGCAATGAGTCTGCATCAAATTTTGTGTTAAGCTTGAACATTTCTTGACAGAAACTATTTGAATGATTCAGAAGGACACAGATGTGGGTGACTGGTGATTGGCAGCTTCATCACAACAATACACCTGCTCACGCATCATGTCTCCTGCAGAGTTTTTTGGCAAAACATCAAATCACCCAAGTTATTTAGCTTCCCTACAGCCCAGATTTGGTGCCCTGTGACTTCTGGCTTTTCCCAAAACTAAAATCACCTTTGAAAGGGAAGAGATTTCAGACCCTAGTTGAGATTCAGAAAAATACAACAGGGCAGTTGATGGCGAATGGGGGAACTGTATGAGGTCCCAAGATGTCTACTTTGAAGGGGACTGAGGCATCATTGCCCTATGTACAATTTTTCTTGTATCTTCTTCAATAAATGTCTATTTTTCATAGTACATGGCTGGATACTTCCTAGATAGACCTCACTGTCTGAATGTTTCTGTAACCCTACCCCCATACTGCCCCTTCCCTGCCAATTCACATGTTGAAATTTTAATCCCCAAGGAGATGAAATTAGCAAGTGGAACTCTAGAGAGGTGATTAGATTGGGAGGGTAGAGTCATCGTGAAGGAATTAGTGCTGTACAAAAGAAAAGGCACAGGTTTCCCTCCCCCATTCTGCTCTGTGAGGACACAGCCAGAACTTGCCGTCTATAAAACAGAAAGTAAGGGCTCACAAGACATCCAATCTGCCAGTCCCTTGATCTTGGATTCCTAGGCTTCCAGAACTGTGAGAAATAAGTTTCTGCTGTTTATAAGCCAACTGGTTAATGATATATATATATTTTTATAACAGCCTGAACAAAGATAGGGAAAAGGAGAAGAAAAGAGTACAAGTATAATGAAATATTTTTAATTTCACACAATATAAAAATTAAATAGATACAGGTTCAAGGATTTAAAAAATCTTCAAATGCTGAAAAAATAATAAGATATACATATTCCAAAACATTAAAAGAGAGAGCACAATAAAGAATACATAGCTTTTGCCAAAAGGGTTTATTAAAAGGTGCTGAATATTAAAAGTAAAGTAAAAGGCATATTGAAGAAATGTAAACAAAAAGAAAACAGGATAGCAATGAAATATTTGTAAAAATTAAATCCAATGAAAAAAGCATTGATTTGGTCAAATAGTGCTATGTCATATTCTAAAGGCTATAATTCAAACCAATATAACCATTTTAATTATTTATGCAACAGGTATCATACTATCAATATTAATAAAGCAAGAAATCATTAGAGATCAAAAGAAGAAATGGCAAAAACTAATATAAAATAATAAGCACAGGAATGGGAAAACAAAAAAAATTAGAATCATAATGAATTAGGAAAAATATGTGAAATTGAGAAATATAATATTTTTAAGAAGAAAAAGAGATAAACAACTACTAAGACTAACTAATCAAGAAAGCCTGGTGAAGGAAGGGGCCTGAGACTGGTGCCACCTGGGGATGGGGAAGAAAAGAGCATCTACCCAGAGCCCAGGAGAGAGTGTGGGGCATGGGCCTGAGCCACATCCAGGAGTTCCTGAGAGGCTGCGGGCCTCCCTGCGCCTGGAGACATTGATGTACACGATCTGTACTGGGGGCAGCATTTTCACAAATCCTCAGTTTCTTAGTGACTCTAAATAAAGTAAAAACAGACGTTGGACTGGGAAGCAAGTCTGTGTGTGCCCTGCCCTCACCTCATCAGATAAAGCCTTCTGACTCCCTGAGACCGCAGCCTTTACACAGCTGAACTTCAAAATTGATCCAGGGCCGGTATTGGAAGTTTGGACATGATAACGAATAATAGCAACAGCCAAGTGGTCATAAGAACAAAGTTTAACTTCCAGCAGACAAAGACAAACTTCTGTTTACAAATGGAGATGTCATTCTTGTCATTCTAGAGAAGGAAAGCAGATGTGAAACCTGGAGAAAAGCCTGTGTCTCCCAAATCCGGAACATTGGAGAGCCCTCCCACAGGATTCCACGCAACTGCCATTAACAAAAGCTATTATAATGCGGTGCTACAGAATATTTGGGGAACAGAAAATGAATATTATAAAGAACTCCAGATCGTTCTTTCAACATGTCTGTCGCCATTGCAGACCAGTGAGAAGTGAAATCCTGCTAGCACTTTGTATTTAATGGAAAATCTAGAAGAAATATGTTCTTCTCAGCAAATGCTTGTGCAGTCTTTAGAAGAATGCAGCAAGTTACCTGGAGCTCAGCAGAAGGTTGGCAGCTGCTTTTTAAATCTGATGCCACAGATGAAAGTCTTGTACCTTGTTTATTGTGCCATCTGCAGTGAATGTTCTCATGGAAGATTATCATCCAGATAGACAAGATAGTCAAAAAGCCATGACTGCCTTCAAAACCCTTGCAGCCTAGGGTCAAGACCTTCAGAAAAGGAGTTCACAATCCTGAGGGAAGCCATCTGGAGCTGGGAGGGAGATGACAGTGAGATCTTGGGTAACATCATTTACATGTCCCAGGTCACGCTTCAGTGTGCGGGAAGTGAGGAAAAGAATGAAAGATATCTTCTACACTTCCCAAATATTTTGGTAATGTGATCTGTCAGTCCCAAGTTGAATGGTTTTCTCTATCAGGGAAAGCTATCAATGACAGGAATGACAATCATGGAGCTTGAGGACAGTAAAAATGACAGAAATACATTTAAAATATCAGGGAGCATGAGTGGGTGGAAATGAATGCCATGCAACAACCAGCAGGATCTCCATGAATAGGTGGACCATCTACAGAACCAAATGAAAGCTGCATCTGTCAGCAACCTCACCATTAAGCCTCATTCTGGGCCATCTTGTACACTCTCCTCCCATTCAATCACCAATCCAGCAAGTATGTGGCAGCACGCTGGTGTAGCTGATGCCTACCTACCACATGCTGCCCCACCCTTCCCAGCACAGCGCTCCACACACTGCCATCAACCAGGGCATCAGAGCCTCCAAATACTGCTGCACCACCGAGCCTGAGCTCTCCACCACCGCACCTCTCCTCTGACCCTTAGCTGCTCTCTGCCTCAAGGAGGATCGTAAGTAACTGAGTCCCAAGCACATGAAAAGCTGCCACATAAGTGCAAACCTGAGCGGAAGCCTTCAGACACTGAGTTTGCACTGGGAAAACTCACAGCTGCTTTGGAAGGAGATACACAGATTCTAGAAGTCATCAAAACGTAATGGCACAAGTGCCAAAATACTACAAACACTCAACTCAAGTTCACACAAAGAAGCTGCTCCCCAAGCTTTGCTTCCAGAAGAAGAAAAAAATAGAGTCAAAAACACCAGAAGTGGCCCTGGCTGGTGTGGCTCAGTGGATTGAGCGCAGGCCTGTGAACCAAAGGCTTGTGGTGATTCCCAGTCAGAGCACATGCCTGGGTTGCAGGACAGTTCCCAGCTGGGGACACATGAGAGGCAACCACACATTGATATTTCTCTTCCTCTCTCCTTCCCTTCCCCTCTAAAGATAAATAAATGAAATCTTAAAAAATTAATTAAAAAAACAAAACACTAGAAGCATTGGTCAGACTGCAATAGAAGAACAGAGTCTTGTTGATACTGTCTATGCACTGAAGGAAGAACTCCAAGAATTAAGACAGGATAGCAAGATGAAATCTATGGAGAAAGAACAGAGAGCCTGCAAAGACCTGGAAAAGCTGGTGAGGAAAGGTCTAAGGAACATGAATGGCCCTGTTTGGGACGAGACCAGCTTGCAAGGAACAACCTTATTTCTTTCACAAAGACCAGTTGTGAGACCAAGCTGGGAGTCCCATGACCCAAGCCATTGGGACATTCAGGCCCCCAGGGCTGGGCTGGATGAAAGTCATCTTGTTTTCTGTGCATTAAAACCTGGAGTTTGTCAGAGGACTACAAATGGTCACGCTGTTCTTGAAGAATCCAAACATGAGGTAGACACCAAGAGCCAAACAGTGTTCATCTTACTCTAGAAACATCTCAATGACCTCATGTCACAGTGAGTGCAGGGACTGACTGCAAATCCTGGTCTTTCAGTCTTTTATGGAATGCATATACATATTATATATTCATGGGTCTTGTAAATACTCCATTTTGAATGCATGTACCTGATTGTTCTATCTGAGCTGGTTCCCATGCTAGAACGTCCCTCTGTTAACCATTCAGTCCCACAAACTGGAAATCTAGTCACACACACATGGCAAGCCAAAATGTGGAGGGTGCCCAAATGGCATTTGGTAGGTGCCTGACTGCCTGACTGCTCTCCAGCATAGTCTCCACAGTGCTCTAAACATACTTCCCACTTTGTACACCTAACTAATGTAATCTCACTATAGTTGCAAAGGTACCTTAATGCTATTGGGAAGTCTTCAGTTAAAGCAAAGTTTCAGTCACCCACTTGCGCTGGTTTGGACTGCAGCACTCCGGCTGATTGAGGGAGACTCTGGGCCTCAGCCATGAATCCAAGGAGCTCCCACCCAGACCACCCTGTCCAACTACAGGAGTGTGCTCTTGCCTGCTTCCTGTGACTTCTATGATCACCAGTGCATTCACTGCACTTGGAGTCACCATGTAGGCTCTTATAGGCAGGCTAGATTTTAATAAGTTGACAAAGTGCACTCTTTTGTCCTTCCAGCAAAAGAGAGAAAGCTTCACTAGAACCTGTAAAGAAAATGCGTTGTCATTACTTAGCACTGCAGTGATGAAGACCAATCAAGGTGATGCTGTGAGCCGACTTGGATTTCTTTGTCAGGCCAACATACTCCCTGAGCTCTGTTTTACCATAGGGTGCCACAAGCATTACTGCCATGCTCAGTGGGAAAGAGAAGTGTTTCTCTCCTTCAGCAAGAAGAAGGCAATATACATCTTAAATTTCACCTAAGTATGACAGTTTAAATGTGGATCCATTCCCTCCCTGTATGCAAATGACAGAGCAGATGGAGGGCTGTAGAAGCCTCAGCAGCCTGGGCAGGAGATCCTGTGGAGCCCAGCTTGTCCTTCAGCCTTGGAGAAAGGGTCACAGTGTCACAGGGACTGTGCTTTCCATTCCTCTCTTCTAAAGATTTGGTTTTAAAGTGAGATAACCTCTTTATAGACAGGTGTTATATCTTTAAAAGCCAAAATTGTTGTACAGTGCATTAGAGACTTCTCAGAAATACCTGTTTGGCATCATATGTGACTTTTTGTGATTTCTGTTCTACTTATTGGTAGTTTCTATTGCATCAGAATCTTCTGGTGTCTATGAACTGGGCAACTTCGGAACTAGTTGGTTTTCTGGCTGGTTTTCATGGTTCTTTTTCCAAGATCTTGCTAATAGTCCCTGTGTCTGCCCATCTCCCAGTGAAGGGCAGTCCCTGAGGTCCAGCATCAACCTGCCCACACTTGACCTTTCAACTAGAATTGCTAACTTCCTGTAGTTAGCATTTTGTTCATTAGTGTGAGGACTACAAAAGATTGTCATTTTTTTTTCTGTAAGCCCTATTTTTATAGTAGTATTTTTCTGGTGCTGCCTAAGACATTGCAGTGAGAACCAATTAAATTTGTGGGTACTGAATTTTGCTGTCCAAAGCCACTCAGCTAAGGCTCAGGAATAGCAGCCATCCCCTGATCTCCCCACCACTTTGTGATGGGCAGTTTTGCTGTCAGCATCCCAGACAGGTCTCTTATAGAACCTGCCTTAACTGTTGACAGAAGCATCAAGTGAGAACACGGGTTTTTACTGTCCCTTCCCCTGATGGGGTGATGGTTGAGATGCTTGCATGATGCATTACCTTTTCTTCCTGTGGATCTGATATTTCACCAAACTTTTTAGGAAGCAGAGAAAATGCATTTGAGAGCAATTCTTACTACAAAGCTGCCTTAGTTTGTAAATAGGCTGCATCCATTTCTCCATGTGACCTTCCAAGGGGTTGGGAATTGATGTGACCAGTGGACAAGGGCACTATTTATCCCAAGGGTCACTTCTCTGCTCTCACTTTTCATGGACGAGGGGCAGAGCCATTGCTACCCTGACATGTGAAGCACTTCCTGTTGCACATGGTGTTGAGATGTGGCATCAGAAGCTCTGTTCACTGTGCAAGAGCCAAGGAAGTTCCACTGCCAAGTTCTCTCACATCTTCAAAAACCCATATTCCTACATTGTGTAAGTCCCTTAAACACATATATAAAAGATAAAATAGCTTCCATTCATATGACAGCTCTACCATAAATCTAAGATTAAAACCTATTAAAGAAAGCACACAAAAGGCCTAAAAAATTAATCCAACATAAAGATAAACACCAAGAAGCTTTAATGAAATGCTAGGAAAAAAAGTCCAACAATATGTCAAAAGAATAATGCCCCATAAAAAACAGTTCTTAGTCCATTAATGAATTGATGAGTCAATATTAAGAAAACTATTCATAGGATTCACCACAGTAGTCAGTTAAAGGTACAAAAAAGTAAACAGTATTTTTGATAAAGACTGAAAAAAATTAGTAACATTTAATATAAATTCTTGGTTAAAATTCCTGTTTAGAATCAAGAAATATGTACACATTGAAGTAAATTATTTTAAAATAACAAATATAAGCACTAGCATTTTATTATATTCAGAAAAAAATGTCTACTACCACAGCTAGTATTTGGTATGTTTTAGAAGTTCTAGATAATCAACAAGGCAATAAAAATTGAGAACTACAAATACAGAAAAGGAAGAAAAAGCACATTATTTTTATGTGAAAAACAAAGATAATCAATTGGGGAAATGTTGACAATAATACACCAATTCAGTAGGCAAACAAGTATAAAACTGGTTTAGAAAAACCAATCATGTTTCCAACATGCCCACAATAACCAACAATAAAATACAATAGAATAAAACCAAGTCACAAAATGTCTAAAGTATATAAATGCCTAGAAATGAACTTAGTATGAAAGTATAGGACCTACATAAAGAAAACAAAATACATTATTGAAGTATAAACAAAAAACTATAATTAAAGTTTATTTGTACTATGTGCCTGCTTGAACATACTAAGTTTCCTCAAATCAAAATATATAAACACAATATAAACTTTTTCAAAATAAATAGTTGACCCTTGTACAACATGGGTTTGGACTGCATGTGTCCATTTACCCATGGAGTTTTAAAAATAAATGTACAGTCAGTCAGAGGTTGATGTTCCAGATTTTGCTTCATCAGATTCAACCAACTGAAGACTAAAAACAATATTTTCTATCTGTTGTTGGGAGTCCATGGATGTGGAGGGCTGACTGTACACATTGTTCTATGTCATTTTATGTAAGGGGCTTGAGCATCCTAAGAATTTGGTTTCCTGGGGTCTTGGAACCAATTCCCTGTGGGCAGATACTGAGGGACAACTGTAGTTAAGTTTTCAGGGGACTTCCAGCCAAGATGGAGGCATAGGTGGATATGCTGTGCCTCCTCTCACAACCAAGATTGAAGACAACAAAAATATAGAACCAAAAAAAAAAAAAAAAAACCCAACCAGGACAGGGAGAAAATTGAATTGTTCAGGAGTCTGACAACAATTCACCCAGACTGGTAAGAGGGGTGGAGTCAGTGACCGGCAGAGTCCAAAGCTGGCAGAGCCCGGTCACAGCAGGATAAATCGGTGGCTGGTGGTCCCAGGCGCACAGTCACCCCAGGCGCACCGGTGGCAGTTACAGGTTGCCGAATTCGAGGAGGCCAAGCAGGGTGCACAAGGCAGCTGACCACAGACACCCATTTGCGCACAGATAAACCAGACAAAAATGGGCAGCAAGACAGACTGCATGATGCAGGGCCCCAGTGCTGGGAGGTGAAACCTAAAAGCACCCATTGAGGATGCTTGTAGGGGCTGAGGTGGTGGAAGGGAGTCCCAGCCTCACAGGAGAGTTCGTTGGGGAGACCCATGGGGTCCTGGAGTGTGCGCAGGCCCACCCACACAGAAATCAGCACCAGAAGGGCCCAATTTGGTAGGGGAAAGTGGCTGAAGGGACTGGAATCTGCCAGAGAGCACAGAGCAAGTGCCATTGTTCCCTCTCGGACCCCGCCTCCACATCCAGCATCACAACCCAGTGACTGGGCTGCCCTGCCCTGGTGAATGCCTAAGGCTCCCTCACTATGTAACAGCCACAACCAGACAAAAACAAAACCAAGGATGGCTCAAACAGGAGAACAGACCAGGGCCCCAGAGCTAATTCATCTGAGTGACCAGGAGGTGGTCAACCTATCAGATGCAGAGCTCAAAGCACTGGTAGCCAACCTATCAGAAGCACAGTTCAAAGCATTGGTGATCAGGATGCTCACAGAACTGGTTGATTTTGGTCGCAAATTAGATGAACAAATGAGGTTACAATAAGTGAAATGAAGGAAAACACACAAGGAACCAAGAGAGATGGGAAGAAAACTGGAACTCAAATCAACAGTGTGGACCAGAAGGAAGAAAGAAACAACCAAGTAGAAAAGAATGAAGAAACAAGAATTCAAAAAAGAGGAGAGGCTTAAGAACCTCCAGGACATCTTTAAATGCCCCAACATCCAAATTGTAGGGGTACCAGAAGGGGAAAAGGAAGAGCAACAAGTGGAAAACTTATTTGAATAAATGATAAAGGAGAACTTCCCCAACTGGCAAAGGAAATAGACTTCCAGGAAGTCCAGGAAACTCAGAGGGTCCCAAAGAATGTGGACCCAAGGAGGAACACACCAAGGCACATCATAATTACATTAGCCAAGATTAAAATGAAGGAGAGAATTTTAGAAGCAGCAAGGGATAAAGGCAGAGTCACCTACAAAGGAGTTCCCATCAGACTGTCAGCTGATTTCTCAAGAGACCATACAGGCAAGAAGGGGCTGGAAAGAAGTATTCCACGTCATGAAAGTCAAGGACCTACATCCAAGATTACTCTATCCAGCGAAGCAGTCATTTACAATGGAAGGGAAGATAAAGTGCTTCTCAGATAAGGTCAAGTTAAAGGAGTTCATCATCACCAAGCCCTTATTATATGGAATGTTAAATGGACTTATCTAGGAAAAAGAAGATAAAAAATAGGACAGTAAAAATACAGCAAACTCACAGATATTAACAACCACACCTAAAACAAAAGCAAACTAAGCAAACAGCTAGACCAGGAGTAGGAACACAGAAATGGAGATCACATGGAGGGTCAGCAACAGGGGAGTGGGAGGAAGAGAGAGGGAGAAAAGGTACAGAGAATAAGTAGCATAGATGGTGGGTAGAAAATAGACAGGGGGAGGGCAAGAATACTGTGGGAAAAGTAGAAGCTAAAGAACTTATGAAACATGGACATGAACTAAAGGGGGGAATGTGGGTGGGAGGGGGTGTGCAGAGTGGAGGGGAATGATGGGGGAGAAATGGGACAACTGTAATAGCATAATCAATGAAATATAATTTAAAAAAAGAAATTCCAATAATATCTTGAAAAAAAGTGTTGAAAGCAGAAAAAATAAATAAATAACCCATATGTCCACAGTGAATAAATTAAAAAAAAGTTTTCGGGGAGTTAAAACTTATGTAGGAATTTTGACTGTGTGGGGGCTGTTTGGGAGGGTGAATGGAGGGGTGTCAGCACCCCAGTCCTTTTACCGTTCAAGATTCAACTGCATTGAATTTTTGTTTTCAGAATAAAAGGGTTTTCTTAACTGTAGGGTATAGCACATAAATTCTTCTGACTGAGTACTACAAAGTCTGGATAAAACTTTTTAAAAAGTTGTTTGAAACCATCAAGAGATGCCAAAGCTACCAAAACTTGAGGAGCCAGCATATCAGAGAGAAAGAAACCCTTTGAGGTGAGCCCAACACTAACTCCTAAGTTTCCCCTTAAGGAATTTGCCAATTAATACACAGCAGATCAAGAGGTTGAATGTCTGTCCAGAAAGCAGATTCGAGGTGCAGAAAGGCTGAGAGGATTGAAGAGTTGGGGAGACAGAAACGTTCAGTTACTAAGTCATGAGGGTACGAGATCTGGCGAGAAGAGAAATGCAAAGAAGTGGGCCTGACCCCTTGAGCTGCTGTTTCCTGCACCATCTGCCATTTCTGCACACAGACAGCACAGGGCCGAGTCCAAACGCAGAGCAGAAAGCAGCTGCTAAGAGGGCAACTTCTAATCAAAACTCCATTTCCATAAATCCCTGATATTGAAATATTTCTCAGAAGAGCCCTAGGACAAGAAACAAATGTTATCAAGCTAATCCCCTGGGAAAACTGGAGCATCTGTTAGTGAAAAAAAGATGTTAACTGTTCATCTACAACATCTTGTTTTGCTTTGTATTGCTCAGAAGGGAGAAAATCTTTTTCCTCAATAATAATGAAAACCACAAAAATAAAAGGTATATTACTTTTCAAACAGAATAATAGATTTAGTGAGAGAATAAGAAGAAGCTGGAGCAAACAACTTCTTAAGAGCTTTATTGAGAAATAATCTTCATACTATACAATTGACCCACTTAACGTATGTAATTTTTTTAGTGTATTTTCATCTATGACAATATGTGCAACCATGACCATGATGGACTTGAGGACATTTGCATTACCTCAGTAGGAAACATTGAACCCATTAGCTACTACAGCCCTAGTCCCATAGCCCTTCCCCAGCCCTAAATAACCTCTAAGTTACTTTCAGTCTCTAGACATTTTCCTGCTCTGCACTGTCATAGAAATTGAATCATAATATATAGACTTTCATTTAGCATAAATTTTCAAGGTTCATCCATGTTGTAGCATAGAGTAGTATGTCATTTCTTTTTATGGACAAATAATATTCTAGCACATGGATCTACTACATTCTGTTTCTCTGTTTATCAGTTGGCAGACATTTGGGTTGTATGAAATATTGGTTACAATGAATAATTCTTCTACAAACATTGATGTGCAGGCTTCTATGTGGACATATGTGTTTATGTCTAGTGTGTATATACCTGGGAGAGGAACTCCCCCATTCGATGGTCTTAGCACCCTTGTCAAAAATAAGTTAGCCATAGTTATGTGGGTTTATTTCTGGACTTTCAGTGTTCATTTTTATATACTGATAATGTATCCCACTACTTTACTAAATTCATTTATTAATTCTAATATGTTTTTAGTGGATTCTACAGGATTTTCTATATACAAAAATCATGTTATCTGTTAATAAACATAGTTTTAGTCTTCCTTTTCAATATTAATTTCTTCTATTTCTTTTCTTGGCCTAATTGCTCTGGCTAGAACCTTTAGTATAGTATAAAATAGAGGTGGTGAGAACAGACACCCTTGTCTTCCTTCCGATCATCGAAGGGAAGCCATCAATATTTTACCAGTAAATATGGTGTCGAGTGTGGGTTTTTATTAGGTTGTGGATGATCTTTTTTTTTATTCCTAGTTTGTTGAGTGTTTTTACCATGAAAGAGTTGCATTTTGTCAAATGTGTTTCTTTTTTTCCTGAGTCTATTGAACTGTCTGTCATGTGCTTTTGGGGTTTTTTTAAAGATTTTATTTATCTATTTTTAGAGAAAGTTGGGGAAAGAGGGAGAAAGAAAGGGAGAGAAACATCAATGTGGAAGAGAAACATCAATCAGTTGCCCCTTGCATGTGCCCCAACTGGGGATGACACCAGCAACTCAGGCTTGTGCCTTGACCAAGAATTGAACCAGAGACATTTGCTTTGTGGGACAATGCTCAACAAACTGCACCACATTGGTCAGGGAATAATTTTTATTTTCTATTCAGTAGACATTGATTTTCAGATGTTTAACCAGTCTTGTGTTTCTAGGATAAATCCCACTAGTTTGTGGCATGTAATGTTTTCTTTTAATGTAGCTAGGCTTGCTTTGCTAGTATTTTTTAGAATATTTTAGTTCAGATTTGTAAGATTTATTGATCTGTAGTTTTAATTTCTTGTGATGTTTTTGGTTTTGGTATGAGGGCAACATTGGTCTCATATAAAGAGCTAGGAAGCATTCCTTCATTCTTCAGTTTTTTTAAAGAGTTTGTGAAAAATTGGTATTAATACTTTTTTAAATATTTGGCAGAATTTGGTGGTGAAGCCATCTGGGTTGGGCCTTTCCTTTGTGGGTAGTTTTTTTTTTTAATAACTACTTGAATCTCTTCACTTGTTATAGACCTGTTCAGATGATTTCTTTTTGAGTCAGTTTCAGTAACTGTATCTTTCTAGGAATTTATCATTTCATCTAATTTATCTAATTATTGATATACAATTTTTCATGGTATTCCATGAAAAATCTCTTTTCTTTTTAAATCTCTTTTCTTTTAAAAATTTCTTTAGGGCCAGTGTACTGTCCCCTCTATCATTTCTGTGATTTGGGTCTTACCTTTTTTTGGTGTGTGTGTCATTAAGGGAAAACTGTTTTTCTATTCACAGATCACAACATCTCTGACAGCAAATGCCTAAATGCATAGGGTTTTCCACACCAAGAAATTCTCCAGTTCTCTGCAGATGCCAGCAGGGTATCCTATAATTTAATTCAATTATGACACTAACTACCCAGAGTTAATGCAAACCTCACAGGTTAATTAAAGGCTGTCCCACAAGATTGCTGTCACTTCAGATGATGGTTGCAAGTAGTGGATCCCCAGGTTACCTACACTTCTGTCCAACTTCCAACTTGGATCCAAGTCAGAAGTTCCCATGACACCCTCCTCAGATTCACTAATTTGCTTTATTTTTAAAATTATTTTTATTGATTATGCTATTACACTTGTCCCAATTTTTCCCCTTTTGCGTCCCTCCACCCGGCACCCCCCACTCCCTCAGGCCATCCCCACACCATTGTTCATATATTCATGGGTCATGCATATAGGTTCTTTGGCTTCTCCATTTCCTATACTGTACTTTATATCCTCATGGCTATTCTGTAACTACCTATTTGTACTTAAGCCCCTTACCTCTTCACCCATTCCCCTATACCCCCCTCCCATCTGGCAACCATCAAAACACTCTCCAAATCCACGATTCTGTCTCTGTTCTTGTTTGCTTAGTGTGTTTTTTAGATTCAGTTGTTGATAGATATGTATTTATTGCCATTTAATTGTTCATAGTTTTTACCTTCTTTTTCTTATATAAGTCCCTTTAACATTTCATATAATAATGGTTTGGTGATGATGAACTCCTTTAGTTTTTTCTTCTCTGGGAAGCACCTTATTTGCCCTTTGATTTTAAATGATAGCTTTGCTGGGTAGAGCAATCTTGACTGTAGGTCCCTGCTTTTCATGACTTTGAATATTTCTTCCCAATCCCTTCTAGCCTGGAAAGTTTCTTGTGAGATATCAGCTGACAATCTTATGGGGACACCCTGTAGATAACTAACTGCTTTTCTCCTACTGCATTTAAGATTCTCTCTTTATTTTTAATGTTTGGCATTTTAATTATGATGTGTCTTGGAGTGGGCCTCTTTGCATCCATCCTGTGTGGGACTCTGTGCTTTCTGACTTGAATGTTTATTTCCTTCATAAAATTAGGGAAGTTTTCTTTCATTATTTTTTCAGATAGACTTCTAATTTCTTGCTCTTTCTCTTTTCCTTCCGGCACCCCTGTGATATGAATGTTGGAATACTTGAAGTTGTCCCAGAGGCTGCTTACACTGTTCTCATTTTGGGAGTTCTTTTTTCTTTTTGTTCTGATTGTTTGTATTTTTGTTTCTCATGTTCCAAATCATTGATTTGATTCTTGCTTTTATCCACTCTGCTGTTGTTTCCTTGTAGGTCACGCTTCCAAGACAGGGAGTCATAGTAGCTTTACATAGAAACAAACACAGGGAAGCTGCCAAAATGAGCAGACAAAAAACATGGCCCAAATGAAAAACAGATTAAAACTCCAAAAGAAGAGCTAAACAAAATGGAGATAAGCCAACTATCAGATGCAGAGTTAAAAACACTGGTTAAAAGGATTCTCAAGGAACTTAGTGAGGATCTCAATAGCATTAAAAAGATCTAGTCAGAAATGACGGAAACAGCAGTTGTCAGATCTAGTCAGAAATGCAATAAAGAACAATTTATAGGGAAAAGCACTAATTTGCTTCAATGGCTCACAGAACTCAGGAAAACAGTTTCCTCACACTGGTTTATCATAAAGGATATGACAACGATACAGGTGAACTGCCAGATGAAGAGGTACATAGGGTGAGGTCTGGACACTTGGGAGGGTCCCAAGCGCAGGAGCTTCTGTCCTTCCTGTATGGAGTGTATGGAGTTTGAAGTCACCACCCTCCCTACACATGGATGTGTTCACCAACCTGGAAGCTCTCTGGGTCTCCTTTAATAGGGTTTTTGTAGAGATTACTACATAGGCGTGACCGATAGATCATTGGCCAAGGCAATTAACTAAATATCCAGCCGTTCTCCCCTCTCTGGAAATCAGGAGGTTGGGCTGAAGTTCCAACTCTCCAGTTCCATAGTTGATTCCTCTCTGTCAAACAGCTCTCATCCTCCAGACATCACTACATTGGCCTGAACCTGGTGTGATTGAAAGGGTCATATTATGAACAACAAAAAGTCCTCCTCTCGCTATTTCACTAAGAAAATTATAAGGGTTTTAGGAGTTCTGTGCCTTGAATCAAGGAGCAAGGCCTATGTAATTTCTTATTATGTCACAATATCACAATAAATCTAGCTAAAGTTTTGTCAATTTTGCTCTTTTTAAAAAAAATAGTTTCTGGTTTCATTGGTTTTCTCTTTTTTTTCTACTTTCCATTTTACTAATTTCTGCCTTAATCTTTATTATTTCCTTCCTTTTGCATGCTATAGGTTTGATATGCTTTGCTTTTTCACTGTTGTAAGGTGGAAGGCTAGACTGTTAATTTGAGATCTTTCTTAATATAGGCATTTACAGCTATAAATTTCACTTTAACCACTGCTTTAGGTGCATCACCTAAGTTTTGAGATGTTATGTCTTTATTTTCATTCATCTCAAAATATTTTCTCATTTTTATTTTGATTTTTTTCTTTAACCCACTGGTTATTTAGCAGTGTGTTGTTTAATTTCTACATATTTCTTTTTTAAGTATATTTTATTGATCATGCTATTACAGTTTTCCCAATTTTCCCTCTTTAACCCCCTCTGCCATGCACCCCCAACCCTCTATCATCCCCACCCCCCTTAGTTCATGTCCATGGGTTGTACATGTAAGTTCTTTGAGTTCTATGTTTCCTATACCATTTTTCTCTCTCTCCATCTATTTTATGCCCACTAATTTTGCTTCTTCTTCCCTGTACCTTTTCCCCCATTCCTCCCTTCCCAGTCCACAATGAAATCTCTCCACATTATATCCATTTCTCTGATTCTGTTCCTGTTTTAGTTGTTTGCTTAGTTTTTGTTTTTGTTGTTTTTCTTTTCTTTTAGGTTCATTTGTTGATAGTTGTGAGTTTGTTGTCATTTTAACTGTTCATATTTTTATCTTCTTTTTCTTAGATAAATCCATTTAACATTTCATGTAATAATGTCTTGGTGATGATGAACTCTTTTAACTTGTCCTTATCTGGGAAGCACTTTATCTGCCTTTCCTAAATGAAAGCTTTGCTGGATAGAGTAATCTTGGATGTAGGTCCTTGTCTTTCGTGACTTCAAATGCTTCTTTTCAGCCTTTCTTGCCTGCAATATTTCTTTTGAGAGTCAGCTGATAGCCTTATGGGCACTCTTTTGTAGGTAACTGTCTATTTTTCTCTTGCTGCTTTTAACACTCTCTCTTTATCTTTAATTTGGGGTAACTTAATGATGACGTGCCTTGGTGTGTTCCTCTTCAGGTCCAACTTCTTTAGGACTCTCTGAGCTTCCCGGACTTCCTGAAAGTCTATTTCCATCACCAGATTGGGGAAGTTTTCTTTCATTATTTGTTCAAATAAGTTTTCAATTTTTTGCTATTGTTCTTCTCCTTCTGACAACCCTATAAATTGGATATTGGAATGTTTCAGGTTGTCCCAGAGGTTTGTAAGATTCTCTCCACTTTTTTGAATTCTTGTTTCTTCATCCTGTTCTGGTTGGACGTTTATTTTTCCCTTTTGTTCCAAATTGTTGCTTTGAGTCCTGGTTTCCTTCCTGTCACTGTTGATTCCCTGAATATTTTGCTTTATTTCATTTTGGGTATCTTTCATTTGTTTTTTTCATTTTTTGACCAAGCTCAATCTGTTCTGTGAGCATTATGATTACCAGGGCTTTAAATTCTCCATCAGATAGGCTGGCTATCTCTTTATTGCTTAGTTCTCTTTCTGAGGTTTTGCTCTGTACTTTCATTTTGACCCTATTTCTTTGTTCTGGTCCTCTGTTAAGTTGTAAGGGGGGAGGGCCTTAGGTATTCACCAGGGCAGGGCAAACCTCTTTGCTAGGCATCTGCACTGCCTGTGGGGCAGGGGCCAGAGAGGGAAAAATGCAGCTTGTCTGCTGCTCTCTAGCCTAGTTTCCAACGAACTCTCATGTGAGATGGGAGTTTATCCCACTGCAGCAACTGCCATAGTTTACAGTCATCTCTGAGTCTCAGTTTGCCTTCAGCCAGCCCTGCCCACATGGTCCCTTGCCTCATCACAGGTTCTTAAGGTCTAGTTATTCTGGTTGATTTTTTTGTTAATTCCTTGGTTGTTGGAATTCCATGCAGTTTGATTTTTCTGGTGCTTCTGGCTGTTTATTGATTTTAGATTAGTTGTTATCTTCCTTTTGCTTGTGCAAGGAAGTGAAGGTTTTGGACCTATGCCCCCGTCTTGGCTGGAACTCTAATTTCCACATATTTCTTTCTCAATTTTTTTTCCTGCTATTGATTCCTATTTTTATTCTATTGTGGTCAAAGAAGATACTTTGTGTTATTTTTATCTTTTTAAATTTATTGCAATTTATTTTATGACTTGCATATGAAGTATCTTGGAGGCTGCATATGTGTGCACTTGAGAAGAATGTATATTTTGTTGTTATGTGGAGTGTTCTATAGATTTCTATAGGCCTCGGTGGTTTATAGGGTTTTTCAATTATTTTATTTCTTTGTTGATTTTCTGTTCAGTCATCTTATCCATTATTGAAACTGGGGTATTATTATTGTTTAATTGCCTATTTTTGCTTCATTTTTGTCAGCTTTTGCTTTATATACTTTGGTGCTCTAATATTAGGTGCATATTTATTTATAAGTGTTTTACCTTCCTGGTGTATTGACCCTTTTATCGTTATAAAGTATCCCTCTTTATCTCTAGTATTGTATTTTCAATTTTTATTAAAATTATAAAAGAAAGTTTATGAAATACAAGTGTAGGTGGACATAATTTTATTGAACTTCATTTTATTGCATTTCACAGATGTTGTGTTTTTTACAAATTGAAGTCAAGAGCCTCTGCCAGCAGAAGAGTTGTGACTTGAATTATGGAAATGCTCTGGAGCTGACCCACAATATCTCTGAAGTTTGCCTGTGCAAGCTTGTGAAGTCAAGTTCCCACTTCCTTCAGTGACCTGTGTCTCATGTGTGCTTCAGAACCACCTGTGCCACCCTGACCAAGCAATTAGAGTCGGAGGCAGAATAAGCTGGTCACTCTTGAAAACCTCAGAAGGAAGGAGCCCTTTGATTATAGATGTTCAAAGGCACCGAGCATGAGGAGCCCGAAGAGTGTCTTCATTCTTGTTACTCTAGGTCCTTGCTACTCAAGGTGTGAACAGCAGCACCAGTGTCATTCAGGCACTAACTGGAAATACAGAACCCAAATCTCCACCCCATGAGCCAGAGTATGGATTTTACGGGTGATATATTAAAATTTAATAAGCATTGGAAAGCTCCAAGGCTGTCAGCCCAGCAGCATTCTTTATACCCACCAAGGCAGGTGGGTCCCACCACAGACACAAGAAACCCAAATCTTGGAGTGGCCCTGGCATGGGAGATTCTAATGGGCAGTCTGTATGTCCTTGAGATTCCCCAGGACAATTAGTAGCTCCTTCTACTACACCTCTGTCCTATCATTTGTGATAAACACTATTTTATAGAATGCTTCCTGTGCCAACCATTTTACACTTATCTCCTTTTAACCTCTAAATTGTCATAAACATGGTATTGGCATCTTCATCTTAGAGAAGAGGAAACTGAGTCTTGGAGTTCAAGTCCAATCTCGTAGAGCCCTCCTCCTCTGTTGGGGCTGTGTTAAGAGCTCAGTTGATGCCAACCAATGTTTAATCTGAAAGTCTGGCCTCAAATTGCCATCATGCACATTTTGCACTGTATCATATCTCCATTCTTTCTTTTTTAAAAAAAGATTTTCTTTATTTATTTTTTAGAAAGAGGAAGGGAGGGAGAAACAGAGGGAGAGAAACATCAGTGTGTGGTTGCCTCTCGTGCACACCCCTGCCCCAACTGAGGATCTGGCCTGCAACCCAGGCATGTGCCCTGACTTAGAATTGAACTGGCAACCCTTTGGTTCATAGGCTGGCAACAATCCACTGAACCACACCAGCCAGGGCAACCTCCCTTCCTTCTGAAGGTTAGGGATCTGTGCTGCTCATGCTAATATACCCCATGTATTGGGTGGCTGCATGGATACTTCTGTGGTCCCCATGCCAGTCAGTGGAGAGCAAAGCACAAGAAGGGGCCCTTTCTTGTCCATTTACAATATCCATTGCAGCTGCAGTTCTCAGCCCCTTCCAGCTAGTGGACATTTGCACAGGCTTCTTAAAGGCCTGTGCAAAATCTAGGCTTGTGGTCCCTTCACACCAAACTGTAAACCAGATCACCCGTTCAATCTGGCTTCCCATGGAAGTGTTCCCCTCTACTTGGACACATACATTACCCTCACACCCAAGCCCCCACAAAAGCCCAACAGAGATAGGTGAGTTACTCTGATGTTTATTTTGATGCATCTTAGTCTACATAGTTGGTATAAAATCAGGAAAAGTGAGGCACACACACAAAAAAAGGTCTGGAGTCTTAGCATCAGAAGGGCACCATATATACATCTACAGTTGGTGGCCAACACAAGTCATTGCCAGACAGTCCTTGGAGACAGAGAACAGCCTAGACCCAGCTGAGCCCTGGAAACTCAGGCCCCAGGAGGTCTAGAGACTCATCCTGATGCTCCGACCACAAGAAAAATGTGGGAGCGCTAAAGGCTGTGTTTATTATTTATTTAGCATGATAATAGCAGCCTAGCTAGGTACAAAAGGGGTTATAAACCATTTATATTACACAGAATTATTCAGGTCTCCATTCTACTTTGTGGTGTAAAACTGTTAACTGAATTTCCAGTGAGTAGTTTAGAAGATTAGTGATAATAAGGAATGGTAAATACATAGCACCATTTCACGGGCTTTTTTTTTTTTTTTTTTTGTCATCAATTTCTCATCTAGACATGTTACCAGGTCACCTGCTTTCAAGGGCAAATGGTCAAAGCCACAAGCTGTGATTTTTACCAAGGGCTCCAGTTTTAGGGTTTTGCCCACACATGAACAAGGCTTCCCATGGGCTGTGGGCAGTGAATGTCCCTGTGAGAACACTAGGTTACCCACAATAAGAGGGCTTTTGGCCAGTTGGGGTTGCTACCCACACTTTGGTTTTCTAAAAGAGGTGAAGTGGGAGGGAGGTATCTTCTTTCAGATGAAAGGGAAGGGGCAAGATGGAGTTATTTTATTTCTGGGGAAAGAAATGAAAAACAAAACAAAAATACTGAGCTTGATTATACAGTTAGGATGTAAAGTTCCCTAGCTATTTCTTTAAGGTTTCAACACAAGGCTGATGGTCAACATATAAAGCAAACAATAATATGTACATATATGTAAAAAGTGTTATAAATAGGTTTTATAAACCATAGATATTATATACATCTTCAGTCAACACTAACCCCACCCCCAACTGCTTTCTGTTTGGTTTGGTTTGGTTTGAGTTTGGGTTTTTTGGCTAGCTTTCAGGGTTTTTTTGTGGGTTTTTTAAATTCCATTTTCAGGTTTCCTTCCTCCCTTCCCTGCATCTGCTCAGAGCCTCAGACAGACTATCTGGACCCTTCATTCGCGTTTTCGCAAGATCACATAGATGACACCACTGAGGAGAGCCAGTGGGAAGGCCACCCAGGCCAGGATGTAGGCGAATCCATAGGAGTAATCGGAGTTGAGGTGCCATTCTGAGTGTCTCACAGTGTAGATGGATGCTGCGCTCATCACACACAGACCTGGGGAAAGAGAGGGACAATCTGAGTGAGGAAGAGACCACAGTGGGGACCCCTCCCCACCACCCCTGGGGCAGAATCCACAAGATCCTGGGTGCCTGCTCACACCACCCGCTGTTCCTGACCACACACTCCTAGGCTGCCCAGGGGGGATGCAGGGAAGGCAGACCATGCTGTGTGAGAAGAGCGTGGATAGTTCTGCAAGGAGTCTGCTGCCATATCAGAACCAGGAGGAGGAGGCATGAAGATACAGGAGCACTACACTTCCAATCCATGTGACCCCAGCCATCATCTCTGCCATCTTTTCTGCCCTATTTCTCTTGCTTTAACTGTCACCAATTTCCACTTGACACAAGGCAGCCAGTGAGAATTCGGGTTGCAAGAGAAACCTTCCTATCTCTTTACAAGAATGATTGGGTGTGGGAGCTCCCCAACACCTATGAGCCACTGTGGAGATGCATGGGGTGCTATCTGGAGCCAGTGAAGGTACAATGGCCCTTTACTACCATCAGAGTGGTGTCATGGCCACAGTGCTGGGCTCCAGGCAGAACACAGGGGCAGATGCCCCCACGAGTCCCCTTAGCAGGACAGCCACATAGGAGATGGAGCAGGCAATGCTGACAGTCACTACCAGGCAGTCAGCAGGACACACAGAGATGAACAAGTGAGCAGGAAGCCAGGAGGAAGGCCAGGGTCTGAGTGGGATGCAAAGCTTCAGAGGAAGGAGACCACCAGGGCAAGCTCATCACATGTGGTCCATTTCAAAAGTTCTTGGTGCCCCCGAGGTTGGATTTGAAGCCCAAAGAGGGATGGAACAATAGCATATACACAGGTAGGATAGGCCATGATCCCTTGCCCACCACGGCAGCTCTTTGGTGTGGGAAGAAGAAAAACCTCCACTTTGGTCCCTGTGAAACAGGCACATTCAAACGTGACAGTCCATGCCCACCATGACCATCAGAATCCCCTGCAGTGGCAGTGGGGGGTCTGCTATTGTCAGCACCCAGCTTGCAGCTGCACAAAGCCCGCTCTGTTCCCTCCTGAATGCAGCATCTTTGAAAGGCTCTGAGTGACTCTATTATGAAGCCAGCAGGCCGTGTGGGATTCCTATGATGCCCACGCTCCCGATGATCTGGACCACCTACAGCTAACCTCACTGCTATTCAGGCTGCTATTTGGCAGGACACTGCAACTTTGTTTGAATAAAGTACAGAATTGGGAATATGTCACATTCACTCCCCTGATAAGATTGTCCTTCTGCAAGTCAGAGCAGACAACTCCTACTCAACCAGCCCCTCTTGAAAAAGCCACACAATAGTCTTAGAACTACAGTGGGACCAGATCCAGGACCCTGCTACTTACAGAAAGTCAGAGAAACAGCGAAGACATCTGTGTCAGAGGGGAAACTGCAGCTGGCCAGCTTTTGTTTGAGAAATATAGTTTTGATCTGCTACAAACACACTCAACTTGTCTGGTGGTCCATGATCCCCAGTGGTCTCCCCCACAGCACATGGCTCGCCTCTCAGAAGTGCTTGTCCTTATCTTTAAGAAACCTTGACGTGGTCTCTTGGGCTATATCAGAGCTAAAGGAGAGAGGGAGGTATAAACAGCAGGCTAAAAGGCCAAGACAATGCCTCTTGTGTATGGCAAGGCTTCCAAATGGGATGTGTCTCTAACCAGCACTAGCATGAAAAATGCCATTGTAGCCACAGAGGCCAGCTGTGCCCAGATTTCACCAGCAAAGAAAACATCAGAGAGAAACATCCCATCTTTGACCAAGAGGGGCAGAGAGAAGCAAGTTACACAGTGCCATGACTGACTAGGTGGATTAACTTATATGAAATTTACCCAAGTGGAATTTCAGAAGTTAATGAATTTAAGTTTTGCTTCAAAAAGCAATAAATGTAGATTCTTACCAAGTCAAAGAGAAGATACACACTTTATAATGATTGCTGCCAGGAGACTGAAGTTTTAGGGAATGCATTACTACAAGCCTATCTGTGTGTACAGCAAGAGATGTGCCCTCAAATCCAGAGCATTAATGCTATAACATAGTCCTGAAAAGTCCAACATCGTTCCCACAAGCTCACTGTGACTTGTGTTCTCAGCAAGCAGTGAGAGGAAATGTGTTTATGGAGGTTCCCTTAAAGAAGGTGAGTGACAATATGGGCACACTGGCAGGTGCTCTGCCTTCCCCACCGAGGAGCATTCTGTGCCCTGGCAGTGACAGGGATGCCCTAGGAGGGGCCTGAGGCTGGGACTGCAGGCCTTCATGGAGTGGAAGGGTCCAGGCCCTGTCCAGACAACATAAGAGTAATGGGCACTCAAGAGTTCCCAGGAGTTTCCACTT
Source organism: Anoura caudifer (assembly GCA_004027475.1). Taxonomy (NCBI): domain Eukaryota; kingdom Metazoa; phylum Chordata; class Mammalia; order Chiroptera; family Phyllostomidae; genus Anoura; species Anoura caudifer. The sequence goes on along the minus strand of PVKU01005655.1, from coordinate 92,236 downwards.
GTCTCAGGACGGCTGGGTCTGAAGCAACTCTCTGAAAATGCTCCCTAAAGCCTTCTTTAAGAGGTGGGATCAAGCCCCCTTTAACAATGACAGCAGCTGCAGGTAACTAAGTAGAGCCTGGAGCTTTTGGAAGGGAGAAACCAAGGGGCTGAAGGCAAAGGAAGAGATGGTGGGAATTCTCTAAACTTCCTTATGTCTATTCTGTTTGGTTCAAAAAATGAGTACCTAGTGTGTGCAGGAACTGTTCTAGATGTTGAGTGCGCCCAGATAAATGAGATATGGCCCTGACCTTCAAAGGCACGCAGCATTCAAAAACGCATGTCAGTAAAACTTCCAATATTGCATGATACGATTTCAAGAGAGGGAGAGAGAAATGCACCCGGTACTCTGAGAGCACGGATAGGCCCTGAGCCCAAACTGGGGCCCTGGAGAAGCCTAAGAGACAGCACTTGGCCTGGGTCAAAAGGATGTGTAAGAGTTATCAGGTGAAGAAAGGTTCCCAGGAAAGGAATCCAGTAGAAGGAAGAACATGACCTAAGCAAGGAAAACAGAGAACTTGGTGGAAACCACCAGCAGGTCATGGTAAGAATGTCCTATGACCCAGGGTGAGCAGCATACAATGAAGCTGACAGCTCACTCAGGCCAGGAAAGAGTGGGCCTAACACATGTTGGAGAAGCTGTGGGGGAAATACAGCTTCAGCAGAGGAGAAAGCAGGATCAAATGTATTAGAAAGATCATTCCGGTCCATGGCTATACCACTCTGATTGCACCCAATCTCATCTAGAAAGATCATCCCAACAGCAGTGTGGGAATCACATTTAGGGGTGGAGACAAGACAGGGGACAGAAAGGTACATGACTTGGCTTTGCACTGCTGCAATGCTGTCAGTGAGTAAAAGCAAAGAAATGGACACAATGTCTCTGCAGGAGGCTGAGCAACAGCAGGACTGGTGGACTAGATATGGGACGTGAGAGGGGAACTCTGGTATGACTGTCTGGTTAACTTGGGTGACTGGGAAAATGGTAAAATTTGGAAGCTGAGGAGATAAACAATTTCAAGTACTGGATAGTCAACAGTATTGAGAGGAGTGGAAGAATTCAGCAAATAACTTAAATGTAGACCTTGGTAACCTTTGTCAAGCAGTACCTCCAAGAGCCTGCAGCAGAAGCCAAAGTGAAGCTGACAGAGTGATCATCAGGTGAGACCACTGGTCCAGCCAGTGGGGGGTGCCTAGGTGCCACTGGTGTGATGAGTGAGGGAATGCCTTTGTCTCCCCCACCTCATCCTTGGGGCGGTAAGAGGGGATGAGCCTAGGGAAGAGGCTAGAAGGTCTGTTATCCTGAAAGCACTGGGCTCTACATCTATGAGACACACAGCCTTCTTCTCTGTCCTGCTGGCCAGTTTCCATTCCCAGCATCCAAATGACCCTGCAGCCTAGAAAGTCACCCAAAGCATTCAAGATTCTGACCCCGGTGTGGCCAGGGCGATATTTGGAATGACTCTCTCATGAGAGGGTTTCCAAATGCAGCATCCAACTGAGGCTGTCCCTGAAGCACTCCAAACAGGGAAGGCACTATGCTTTTATTCAGCCTCCCAACTTACTTTATTCTAAACTTCCATCATCTATAGCTAAATCAATCTGTTTGACAAAAGAAATGAAAACAGTAAAATGCACTCAGGAGTCTCCTTCTCCCATGTTTCCTGTCCCTCTCAATTATAGTGAACAGTAACTGCACATGGGCCCTGAGTTTGATGCTGCTGAGAGAACACAATTCCGTAGTCATTTGACAAGTGGGTGGCCTAGGGCCTTCTCTATGTGGCGTGCAGAGCTCAATGCCAGTGTCAGTAGGGAAATAAATAAAACACACATATTTTTCTCTCACATCTGCATCTATTAGAATTTCTCGATGTTTTCCCATTTAGTACAACCCAACCCAACCCAACCCAACAGAGTGAGGGCAAGGGTAACTGCTGTCTGGGGACAGGTGTCTACAGGCTCTGACAGTGAGAATCCTATAGGATCGGGATGGCTCTTCCCTAAGAAGGGGACTGAGGAGAATCGATAGCTCAAGAATAAAATGAGTGGCCCGTGGAGAAATGTCCTAGAACTGATGGTGGGCTCAGGGGCAATTTAATGGCTACACCAGTGGTCCCCAACCAGGAATGGATCAGTCACCCAGGAAGTGGCCCTACCTAAGAGCTCTGAAGCAGGACTTTCCAGGGATGAAGGCAGAGCATTTGGCCTTTTTAAAAGCACCCCCTCTTTTGAAAGGTAATTGTCATGCGCAGCTAAGATCAAAAAGCACTTAACTAGATGAAGCCACCTCTTGATATGTCTTTGGGAAGCAGCCAACCTACCATGTATGTAATTAAGGAAAGACAGCTTTTAAATGTGAGACTTGTGGCTTATGATGAAATGGAGAAGAGATGACTCAGCAAAGCAGGTGGGCCTATAACCACATGCAGAGCTATAATTTGGAGCAAGGCAGAGGCAGCTCCTACATCTCCAGTTAGCCCCAAGAGCACCCCCACCCACCTTTCACCTGCCTTTCCTGCGCCCTTAGGTGTAAGATCTGTAACGGTCACAGCTAGGGCCCCCCAAAGAGAAGCTATGCCTGCCATTGTCACTGGGGAGACTCAGCGGAGATTCTGGTGATTTCCACATCAAGTGCTTTAGGCTCTGAGGATGCTCCAGCCCTGTATGGACCCTCTCTGCTGTGGCAGGAACACTTACATTTTACATCCCATGATTGTGGGGCTGCTTTCTTCTTCCCTCCTCCTGCCCTACCTCCCTCCCTCTGTTCCTTTCCTCTTTTTGTTTTTTGTTACTTTTCTGATTTGTTCCTCAATATGAAGCTGTAACATCTCAGGCTGTCACCAGTTCTCAACTTCAGCAATCCTTCCCTAATTCTCTCTCTAGTCACTGGCTTCTTAATGGGTTGTGACCTGGGAAACACACATGACAAAGTTGATTTAGAACTGTCAGACGTTAAGAGTCAGGAAATCTGTAAGTCAAATACTTAACTCTTATAGTTCTCAATTTTAATGGAAAACACTCTACAGCAAGTTCAAATGCAATACTGCAGAGACCTAAGGTTCCTAGAAAACAAACATTCAGATCATACTGACTGGAATTAACAATTAAGAGCAGAACATTCTTAGGACAAACAAATTACAACTGCTATTTTGGCTCAACGGCTCTTATCCAAGATAAAATCCTGTTCAAACATGGACAGTTAAACTGACACACTGAAAACGGAAAAGTAGGTCTTGTGAGAGATAAGCAGCTAGATTAGAAGGGCATAAAGGAAGAACAACTTATGTGCTTTTAAATTCAGGGGTTTCTATAGCAGAGTTCTAAAAGGCTTGTATTAAGTTCAGAGAGGAATCAAAACAGCGAAGTGAACATGGAGAGAAAATGTCAATACCTAAGAGTTTGCTGCTGAACAAAATACTTTAACACATGGTACAGTGATGGCATGGCATTTGTGACTCAATGGTTCTTATCTCTGGACTTTGGGTTTTGACTTAAAATGATGTTGTTAAAGAGGCATTGTTGCAGGATTTAAAGCTGAAATATCTAGCAGGGAAAATGAGGAGGAAAGTGCTGTCTGCTCCAGGAGCCCTTTCAATAATAGTAGCTTAGCTCTTCTCAGTCCACTACTTTCAGTTCAGTTTTAACAGTGCAGGCTCTTATTCCTCACAGTTGTGTCGAACTTAGGGATGATATAATGAGGCAGACTGGCACTGAGCTTGCACTGTAAGTCAGATTCAATGAAAAATAATACAAAAATCAGTTTCCACCTTGGATTTTCTGTTCCTTCAAGATTTGGGTGTATTTTGTATCTCTAAGTACAAAGAAGTACCTAACTAGGCTCAGCGCCTGTGCGGTGAGAGGGCATGGAAGCATTCAATTTTTCACTGTGTGACCTTATGCATTCAATTTATTCTTTCCCAAAGCCAGTTTATTTATCAGTAAGGTAACAAGCTCATATAGATCAAATATAAACATTTTATGAAACTTCTGCTTCCTAAGTCTATAGTACTTTATCTCGGGGATACATCCATTGATACCATGGATATGATCATCTGCATTTATATCAAACTTCAATGGTGAGTCAAAGAAACTCCAGAATACATTTTAGTTTTTATATTACTCTGGTTGGAAATTGAGTGAATAATGATAACTCTGCTTCTAACAAACCTAGCAATGATCTCTTACTGCATAATTAGTAACTTAACAAAGCTGATGACAACCCAGGAACTGGGTTTGGTATAATAAAACTATGCAATGAGCAAAGCACTATTTGGTTTTGAAATTCTAAAACTGTGCATATTGAAAAGTTATATTTAAGCATTTAATGAAAAATGGGTCTCCAGGTTACTTCCTTTTTCAAAGAAAGGTAACTCTCTGGCTTCTACAGAAGGTTATCAACATCCAACCTCAGGCTGCATCTTATGATATAGCCCTGAGTAAGCCATTATATCAACCATCCCTCCATCCACCCATCCATCCACCCATCCATCCAACCACCCATCCATCCATCTGTCCATCCAGGACACACCACATGAGCTGTTTTCAATCCTCCAAATGACTGTTCCAAAGCATAAGATGGTGATTCAGCACCACGGACATTCTGACAACTAACTAAAACAGATGCTATGCCATTTGCCTACTCAGACAGCCAAAATCTAGAACATCTCATGGTATACAGATGTACTCTGGTCCACATGGAGTTGGACTTATTAACTTGGACTATAGAATCCACCACTACTTTTTCTCTTACTTCCCACCAACGCCCTGCTGACCCAGACAATTAGCAGTCAATGGACAAAAGGATGAGCTGATGGAGTAAGACATTGGTCAGAATCTAAAGACAAAGTTGGGAGATGTTGCCCTCTATAGTAGAAGCTTCTAGGACTCTGCACATCATACATACGGGCAACCTGTCCAATGTGGGAACCTGAAGACAGAATAGGGAGGAGATAAAGGTCTCTTGTACGCTGTCAGGTTCCCACATTTGGAAATGATGGCGGGTTACACAATGATGCCAAAATGAAGACACCCACCAATGCCAACAATAAATCAAAGCCCGGTGGGACCAAGGAGCTGGAGCAAAGGGAAGTAAGAATTTGTCAGTGTGGCTTCAGGACTGCTTAGAGTGACAGACATATACTGAGAACAACCTTGGCAGCTCTCAGTGGCACATCAAGCCATTTTCTGTGCTGACATGGTGACATAATGTGTAGGAATCCATCCTCAATTCTGGCTTCTGCTGAACTGATATCCCCAGCACTTACCTCTGATTAAGTGTCCAGATTGTAGCTTCCTTTCAGGTGGTAGGTCTGACTTAGTTAGGGACTTTCCTCCCAGAGTCCCCAACCCCTATTTCCTGTGCACATCATTCCATGAAGAAGTGGCTTGTTCTCAAATTTTAAGGTATATGCACACCCCGCCCCATACTTTACGAAATCCATCCAATGGGCAGGCCCAGGAAAAGCAATCATTCTGGGGCCACAGCCTTCTACTGACTGATCATTCCGCAGTCTTGGATGGGCCCAGCTTCCATGTGGACTCTATCATCTCCACTTACCAGCAAGGATTTGGAAGATTCCAGTGAGGTAAAAGCGGCCCCCCTTGGTAAGGGTGAAGAGCTGGCAGAAGAACAGGAACAGGGACATGACACTGAAGATGACGGACAGGATCATGGTGGCCTGGACAGACTGCAGCCATTCTGGAGGGAAGAGACACTGGGTTAGGGCAAGCAGGCCACAGCCAGGGCAGGGCTGTCGTGAGGAGCACGGCCTGGTGCACCATGACCCTGGAGAGCCACGGCCCTGCCAGGCAGCACCAGCCCTCTTTTATGCGCAAAATCAGACAATTCACTTTTATACTCTTAAAAGTCAACTGTGGGCATTTTAAGAAAGGACTGTAAGAACATGCCTACAATAAACATTACTAGCAGTTAAATTCAAATTAAAATATATTGAATTGCCTTCCAGTCTTTTTGCCAAATGTGTTACTTACACATATATGTATCTATTTAAAGAGGGTCTGAGCCCATCCACTGCCTTCTCTTTTCTTGTCCTCAGAGGTTTTTGAAGGGCTTATTGGATCCCATTTGTGAGAGAAATAGTTCAAGACCACTGTTCAAAATGTCAGCATCCCCCAAAGAGATATAGATATCTTGGGGATGGATCAAAATAAGAAAATGGTAGAAAATTGGAAGAAAATGCTGGTAGAGAGGAGCTATGAAAATCCATTTGCTCAGCCAAGCTCTATCTTTTATTGGTCAACCTTGATCTTTATCATTAAACTCAGCACAGAGCAATTTGTGCCTGGTCAAATCTTGTGCCTGGTGATTATAAATTCCACTTCCACTTCTTCACTGAAGCCCCCAGCCTTAGATCACATTTCCAGACCTCCATCTGAAGCTCAGGCAAGGAAGGGAATGCTGTTGTTCACCACCTACTGCAAAACTATGTCATTTACACAAGGACGGAGAAGAGGACACAGGCTGGGTTCAGCACTGTGGAGGGAAACCTATGGTGTCTGTTTAGGAGAGCTGCATGTGGCCTTGCCCACCTGTCACCTGTGTCCTTTCCCCCAAATGCCAAAAGAGCACTGGGGCAGGCACTGCTCTAAACAAGGAAAAGCAAATGGAGGAGCCACAGGGTCTTATCCTCTCCACCCAGTAACCAATGTGTAGAGGCTAATAGAAAAACCCATCAACGCTTAACATAGCATTCAAAGCTATGACATGGATGGTTTATAATCATAACTGAATACAATAAACCTGGCTTGAGTTACCAGTGGTAGCTCATGGCAGCATTTTCAAGGTGCTGGTTAGATTAACTGTTACTGGAGCTTCACATAAAATTTTCCAGACACAGGCTAGAAGCATTTTATAGTTGGAACAAATATGAGAGACCAACTAATTCAGCAGCTTTGCACTGAAAGAGATTTCCAGGGGTGTTTGGAGGAGCCCAATCAGCACAGCCAAGCCAGGAGGCCCTCGATTGCAGTCTAGTACTCTTTTCACTGTGGCAGAACATACATTTTTTAAAATTTGTTCAATTTCTTTGTCAATTAAGTAAGAAAGTGATGTCTAATGAGTTGTGAGCCATCCTGACTTCATTTTTATACATCCCTAATTAAATGTGTTCGTCTGTATCCAGCATAGCAGTTCTCCTTAAAGAACAGTCTGCAATAAAGTTAATGTTGCCATATTATTTTTAAAAAGTAAAACAATTATCCAGTGCTCTAGTAAGTAAAGCTAGAAATGTAAATCTGAGACACAAATCCACAACTGGAACAAACAGTGACCCCGCTTGGCTGGGGAATGTCCTCCATTTGCAGCCGCAGAAGAAGTGTGGCTGGTGCAAATGCCACCAGGACTTCCTTAGTCTTTACCTTCACTGCTATATTTAGAGAAAACTCAAAATCTCATATGTTAAATCTACACAAATAGAGAAAGTCCTTTAAGACTAAATAATACAACTAAATCCTTCTTCATTTACCAATCGTTGGAACTTTAGTCCCAACCCCACTACAACTAAGATATTTTGCCAGTAATTGCTTCTCAAATCAGATCAGAATTAGAGGATCAAGGAAGTGTTTATTTGATGATCATTGGTTGAACACCTACTGTTGTGAGCCAGGCCCTTTGGTTGGTTCTGGGGATCCCGAGTTGAAGAAGAAGGTTTTCAATAATAATTACAATAAGTGAAACACATAAATGAAAATAGTAAGTCCAATTATATCATCAGTCCCAACATATATGAATGGATTCAAGTGACTGGTCATATGATGTAGAATTTTATCTTGGATTACATAATTCTTAACTACAGTCTCATATAAGAGAGACACCTATGCCAAACAAGTCAAAAAGCAAAGATTTTAAAGGGAGACACCAGGCAAATATTAACAGAAAGAAAGCAGGTATAGTAATAATAGCATTAGACAAAACAGAATTTAAATTGAAAAGGATAAAAGTGGCCTAAGATGGATGTTTCATAGTGAGGAAAGATCCAGTTTACCAAAAAGAAATAATAGTCAGAAACTTTTATGCATATAACATGGTCTGAAAAAATATAAAACAAAAAATAATTAAAGCATGAGAAAAAATTGATAAAGTTATAATAACAGTGGAAGACTTTAGCATACCTCTCAGAATAGATAAATCAAGTAGATCAAATATACAGTAGGATATAGGTTAATTACATAACAGGGTCAGCCAATTCAGTTTGATAGACATAGAGAAAATTTGTGTCCCTGTAACAAGGACTGTAAATTATTTTCAAACATATTGGGACAGTCTTACAAACTATGTTTTAGGCAATAAGAAAATCTCATTAAGTCTCAAAGATAACAGACATGATATAGGCACAACCAAAAGAAAACAAGAAGTAGAAATTAAACATCAACTAGCCAAAATAAATTTGGAAATTTAAAAATAGTATTCCAGATAATCCTTTGGATAAAGACATCAAGATGAGAAGTAAAAATTCCTTCAGAAAGGAATAATCTCACCAATCAAACTGTGGGCCATGGCCTGGGTAGAGGAACCAGGAGAGCCACAGGGCACTCACTAGAAAGTACTGGAAAAGGGTGAATGAAACTTTGACCTCAAGAAGTTAGAAAAGAAATAAGTAAATCCAAAATTAATAGATAATATTAACAGAAGCAGAGATTAATAAATAGAAAAAATATGACAAAATATTGTTGATTAAAGAATCTGGATTTTGGGGTGATCAATAAAGTAGATAAATTTTATTAAAGTACACAAGAAAAGTGCTAAGAAATGAATATACTACATTTCCAGATAGAAACGCTAAAAGTTGTAAAGATGCCACTTTTCTACAAAGTAATCTACAACATTATCCTAATTAATACCTCAACTATAAACCTTGACAAGTGTGCCAAAAATTCATCTAAAAAATAATGAGCACTAATAGCCAAGAAAAAATGTGAACCAAACACAACAGCAAAGACCAAAAACAGACAAATAAGCACACATAACCAATGAGGCAGGACGTCACCTGCCAGGTGTCAGGCATATAGATACACAAAGTTTATATTATATTTACTTGATAAAGCCTCAGCATCTCCAACAATGTGGTATTAGTCATAAAAAAAAAACATAATGAGACAGAATGAAAACTGTGGAAGTATACATGTGAGTTTAGTAAACAATAAACATAGCATATAAATCAGTGAGGAAAGAATAGAACAAACAAATAACTGGTGTTGGTGATCTATTTGTCAAAAAATAAAATTAGGTCTGTAGCTCACATCATTGACAAAATTCAATCCCAGATGCATCAAAGAGCTAAGTGTAGAATTAAAAAGCCATGTAGACATGTGATTCATGAAGGAGAAATATGAATAGCCAATAGACATATTTAAAAGTACTCAGCCTAGTAACCAAGAAAACTAGTAACTAGTAACCAAGAAAATGCAAGTAAAATCCACCAAAAATTGACAAAAAAAATTGATATCAACAGAGTAACATGTATGACAGATACCTCTATACACTGTTCACAGAAATGATAATATAATGATGTTTTGAAACCTGCAAGTTGACAGAATATATTCAAAATTTTAAACTCCTTTGACTCCACAATTTAATCACTGTATTTTGGATAAATACTTACACATAAAATCAAAGAGAAATGAATAAGGATATTCATTGCAATATCATTCCTATGAGTGAAAATAAATTAGGGTATATCCCTACAGTGGTTAAAAAATCATGAGTTAGAAAATGAATAACCTTTGAAAAGATTTCCAAGACAATGAAAAGAGGAAGGCATATACCCACAACATAATGTCATTATGTAAACACACACCAAATAACTCTATGTGTATACACACATACACATTCATGAATGTGCGTGTGTTCATTCAACAAAGAGCCAAAGGCATGGTACATTAACATCAATGGCTATCGCCAGGAACTGGAGCTGGAATGAAGGAGAGTTTGGTTCAGAAGGCCTTTCCTTTGATCTATATCATTTGATTAATTTGTAATAAGGGGAATATTTTCATTTCTTACTCAAACAATTACAGCCAATTTAGAAGACTACAAGGTAAAGAAGCTATAGCAGTGAACAATAAGTTAGAATTCCAAAACTCAATGAACTACTGGAATCTGGGAAGGACTCGGTTTCACACACAAAGAGTAGAGGGTTCTTCCTTCCTTCAACCGCTGTCCATTCAGAAGCTACACAGGGCAGAGAGGGAAAAGCAGGGAGAGCCAGGAGGAAGTTGCTGCCAGTCCAGCCCCAAATGGCTGGCTGAATACTCAAAAGCCTGGTTGGTACTGTTCCAAAGGAAAGCCCACAAGGCCCCAGAACATACCGAGGTTCAGAGGATGCTGTTCCAGAGCCAGAATCTTGCATTGAAGCTGGACTAGATCCATGCAAGCAGCAATGAAGGGCAGACACCCCACACTCCAGGTATGGCAGGTGTTTGATCCCATGCGAGAGTATGAGAACCTGCCTTGGCTCTGGCTACCTAGTTCTGCTGATCCCTCTTTTAACTTGCTGCTTAATGTATTTCCAGCCTTGACCCCCTCTTCTCTGACAGGAGATACTATGTCCCAGGGTTGTTGTCTCGACCAAATAGGGGAGGTTGCTGTGAGTGCTCTGTTGAAGGACGATATCGGCCTGGCTGGTGCTGAGGGCCAGGGTAAACGGCATCCACAGACTGTTCCAGGGTATGGATTTTGGGGCCCCCCATGGGCCACTCCAAGTGATGGAAGAATGGGGACGCCATGTGTACATAAACCATATTATTAGGACACCAACCAGAATCCCAAAAGTATTTTGGTACAACTTTTACATCAATTCATATTTAATCTTCGGCACAGCAGTGGGCAAATTATATTTGAAGAGTCAGATTGTAAATATTTTAGGCTTGGCAGGTCACATGGTCTCAGGCAGCATTCAACTTTGCCATTTTAGCACAAAATCACCTTATATGTAAATGAATGGGTGTTGTCCATTTATTAATAAAATCTTATTTGTAAAATCAGGCTGCAGGCTACAATTTGCCAACCTCTGCTATAGCCCTACAAATCAGATGTACAGAAAAGAATTATTAGAGTCAGATGCCATGGAGACGCTGTCAATCCCAAACCTGTTTGACAAAGAGCAAACCTAACGTGAAGCCAAGAGCCCAAGCCCCAGGGACAGGTTTGCAGTTACCAGCAGGGCCCACGGCCAGTGCCCACTCATCCAGGCTCCACTCAGGGCAGTGTTTTCATCTCCAACCTTGGTGATGAGCACAGGAATGAAAAGCCTTACAACTCCTTGTGGATCTGCTGTTCCAATGAGAGTTTCAGGAGAAAGGGCCGCTGCTAGCTAGCTTCTGCACAGGCCGTGGCTGCAGGCAGACCTGGCTCCCCAGAGGATAAGGGGAAGGTTGAGTGGCACAATGATCCAAGCTCCCTTCAAGGTCAGATTCCAGCTGCTGGCGACTAGGCAATGAAGGAAATACATCTGCCCCCTCAGCTGTATTCTTAGCCTGGGGCTTATAATCTAGTAAATTAAGGACCCAGAAAAGATAAGGTACCTTTAAATGTACCAGTTCTTCCAGGTCCTTCTGCATCTTTCCTCACCAGCATGGAGCCGCCCCCACTCCTTGCCCTCGAAGCCCCTCCGGTCCCATTCTGGTCAATTCCTAAAAGCTTTATGACTCAATTAGGGGAATAGGTTTTCTTGAAAGTGAAAGAGAGGACCGTTACAGAACAGTCAGAACATACGTTGAAAGGGCCATGGGAGAAACAAGTCCTGAGGAGAGAGGCCATGAGAGGGGATGAGCCCAACTGCAAGAGGCAGGACCGCATGTGTGCAGATTCTGGGCTGCCCTCAGAAGCTCATGACTCACCAGGCTTGGCTACTACCCTCTCCCTCCCTACCCACTGCCCTCCCACAGATCCCCATTTTCCTTATTTATCAGTGGGAATGTCATTCCAAACATAGCTGGCTGGCCCAGAGGCCTCCACCCTGAACAATGCAGCCTCTACACTTGGCTTCGCCCACCAGCTGGAACATGTGCAGGGCCCAGCATGCTCTTCTCCCGGGACTTGCAGCTTCCTCCCCGTCCAGACCAGCTGCTGGCTTTGAAATAGGATTCAGGTCTCAATCTAGCTTTGCTGGAGCCCTTGCAGAACGCAAGCCCCCGTGGAAAGCTACAATATAGGTGTGCCTTGGGCCCACAGGCATGGACCTGGAGCTCACAATGATAGGGAAGCCACACGAGAGACTCTGTCACCACATCACCATGGGGCATTTGAACTAGCACAAAACCTATGGCTGGCAGCTTGCAAACAAACTGCTCAGTAGGTAGAAAGCATCTTCATGTCCAGGTGTTTCAGCTAAACCTGATACAATCATCCAATTAACTGCACTCAGAGTTAAGAGGCTTCCTGGTAGGCACTGAAACCAATTTTTCAGAGTCTAACTTGTATTTGTGGTTTGACACCAACAGTCTTGTTCTGCTAACTACTCCTTGAACTTGAAAAGGAAACCTAATGCCACCACTGAGATACCTAAAGTTATCTGATAATTGAGACTTCTTTTACTCCCTGTTGGAAAACTCTATAGTAACAGAAAGATCAGGTTAGGTTGTGTTTCCCAAAGAATTGTTGTTGGAGGACAAATAGTGGGAGTGGGTTCCATGGTCAAGTACCTGAACCTCCTTCTTTGGACATTATAATGAGCAATGAAATAATAAAGCAGTTTTACCATTGGGCGGAGGTGGGGGAGACTGGTTAACTTTTAAATTTATCAGAGAATTTTTTTTTTTTTTTTTTTTTTTTTTTTTTAGAATAGGTCACTTGGAAATGCTGGGTCTTAAGTGAAGACAAGACACTTAATTGCCCAATGACAGGCTGTACTAATGCAGAATGCACAGGGGATTATTCGATGCTTTCAAGATCTTTGTGTTTAGAAGGCATTCTCCATATAAAAATAATCAGAAGCCCCCTCTCCTTTTTATTACTAACATATGAAAAGGGCCAAGCACCATGCAAACTAAGAGCTAGAATTAATACAGCCCCACCAATCGGTAACAGTAAACCCCTGACATGTTCCTCCCCAAGCACAACCAACACCCTTCTTCCTCCCCACACCTCTGTTGTACCAATTTCCAAGGCCCAGCTCAACAGCTGCCTCCACACAGGATCCCTGCGTGTCCCAACTACATCCTGAATGTGAAGAGGCCCCGGGACTCATGGGCATGCACACCAACTCCAGGTCCTACCTCCAGGTCCATTCTTTTAGGCTGCCAGTGCCCCTGCCCCAGTTTCCCAGTTTTTTCAGAGGCAGCCCCAGTGCAGAAAAACAAGGACTTCTCATGCCCAGTCTACTAGGGTTTCCACTACAACACACTGTGGGTACTGAGAAGTTCAACAGTATGTTTGAAATCGAATAAAGTAAATGATGCTACTGCCTTTCTTTACTCTTAGAATCCACAAAAGGCAGAGAGTGAAGAGGAAAAAAGTTATGGTGAAGGGAAAGAGATTACCCAATTCCCTGCCCATCAATTTGCCAAGCCAACCCCCCCACCCCCAGCTTCAGAGGGGCGGGGCTTGCTCCTGCCTGCCCTCCAGAGGCAAGCCCTACACAGCAGGCCTTCAGAAGAATCTCAGCAGCTCTGGAGAAGCTACTCAGGAAGGAGGCATCATCTAGACAAAGGAAGACCCCTGGAAGATAAAACTGGAGTCTCCACACGTTTGAAGAAATAGTGCAGGGACACTAAGGACTTGTACACTCATTAAGGACAAGCCATGTACCTGAATAAAGCCCTGGTCTGGCGCATCAGACATGAACAAAGACAACCAGAAATGGCTGGACCAAAGAGGGGACAGACTGGGTTGAACAAAGTCATCTCTGAACTGACAACATCTCACAGCATCCCACCCACATCACAGGCCACTTGTTCCCGATCTCACCTGCTCACCCCTTCCTGTACCCCGTGAACCCCTGGGGTAGCACAAGACTCTACTCTGGACCATACTCCGTTCATCCTGATCTCTCCTCTCATGGGCTCCCCTACCCATTTTCTTCAGCATCATGACATGCAGCACCCCCTGTATAGACTAGGGGTTCCTGTATTTGAATTTCCAGCCCAGACCTCTGCCTTGAGCTACAAATGTCTAAATCCAAGTGCGTGGCTCACATTCCACACTCTCAACATGATTGCCAGAATAAGCTTGAAAAACACAAGCCAAATCAGGCCACTCTTCTGCTTGAAACCCTTCAATGGAGCCCCAGTTGTGCCTCTCAGCGCCAAAGCCTGTGGACCCTAGCAATTGCCCCCTCCCTCCCTCTTTGGCTATCCCCCACTGCCCTCCAGCCAGCACAGTCACCCACCTGGCGCCTGCCGCTGAGACACATCAGCTCTTTCCTTCTTTACAGCCTCGGCCCTTCCCATCACCACCCCCCACCCCGCAGTCTTCATCCTGTGGCTCTTCACATGACAGTCCCTCTCTGTCTTTTAAGTCTCAACCCACATGACTATGAAAGGGGGAGACTAGCTGCTCCCTCCCCAGGGGCAACTTTCTACTCTGTCACCCTATTTACACCCTGAGGAGCATTTTCCACCATTGATATTATTTATTTTGTATATTCTCATTCTCCCCCAAGTTACTGAGCCCCACAAGAACAGGGTCTTTTAGTTCTGTGTGCTCAATTTGAAAAATAAATGAATAGACCACATTGTTAGCTCTTTGCATGAAAGGGGCTCTCTTGAAAGGTAGTGAGTTCCCCAGCCCTGGTGAGATGAACATGTGGTAGGCATACTGCAGAAGAGTCAGATGCTGGGTGGGATAGGGGGAAAGGATGGATCCAGAGACCTGCCAGGGCCCTGTCAGTGTTGGGAGTCCATGTGTGCGTCAATAACTGACTCCTCAGAGGCTTCCTGTCTGATGTCCTTCTCACTGAAAACTGACATCTGCCCCCTCAGGCCACATCATGGCCAGTCCCTGCTCCTGAAATCATACAAAGGGTACTTTATCAACTCTGGTGAAATCCT
This sequence comes from Anoura caudifer, assembly GCA_004027475.1. NCBI lineage: Eukaryota > Metazoa > Chordata > Mammalia > Chiroptera > Phyllostomidae > Anoura > Anoura caudifer. The sequence goes on along the minus strand of PVKU01005655.1, from coordinate 77,192 downwards.
AGGAATGCAATTTAAATTTTTTAAAAAGCAAAGCCTGCGAGCTTCAAGGGCCTTCTGGTTCAGGCACAGGTCTGAATGAGCATGCCAAATTAGCTCCTGGCTGCAGCACCAGATGGGAAAGTCAAAGGGTTGAAACCAGCCTTACAACACCACATTCCACCCCTGGAGCTCTGTCACCGGCCAAAAGGGCCTGTGAATCAAGAACCTCTACTTGGGCAGGGATTGTGGGCTGGCCCATGGAGCCACAGAGATTTTTAAGTTGCAAAACATGAACCATAAATGCAGAGGGACTCCCATATTTTCTAAAACCTGACCAAAAGCTGAGCCACAGACGAGGAAATGGTCTCTTGATGCCTTTGATGAAACAACAGTTCCACTGGAGGGACAAACAAGATAAGTCTGGAATTGTAGGAGACAGAGACACCAGGCTACAACTAAGCGCTAGAGTTGGAGGCTCCTGAGACTGGCAAGATTTTTTTTTCTAATTTTCAATCCAAAGCATGAATCTGATGCTGCCCACAGCCTGCTGATGGCCATGAGCTTGTCACTGTTGTTTACAATGGAAGGACTGGCAATGAGAGCTCCTTTTCTAGGCCTCTGACCCTGGCTCTGGCCCATGGTCTATGGCAGAGCGGACCCACCTGCTCTTGCTGGGATATGGGGGTGCATGTGTGCAGCTGCCTTTAGACAGAAGAGGCAGCAAAGGATCAGGACAGACTGGAGGAAGGCCCAGTTTTTTCCTTCATGCTTTTGTGTTGCACATAAGCCTCCTCTATAAAAATGAAAATGGTTCAAGAATTAGGCACATTTCATGTGCCTAATATCTCAGTACGTAAAAGTTTATTAACTCTCTTCTGAGACGAGAAAGGACTTTGTAAGTGGGGACAGAGAATGGGAGATGGGTTTTACTGAAGACAAACTCTATCTGCCCTGCCTCCCTTTGATCCTCTGAAGTCGAGCAAGGCCAGGCTGAGGGGCAGGCCAAGGCCAGGGCTGTGCCTTCCAACTCCACACTTCCAAGTGGAGGCAGCCGGACTCCAGTCCTCTCACTGTTCTGAAACATACCGCATCCACATGGATAAAGTATGGAATGGGAGAACGCTTGTGTACACTTGGAATTAAAACGTGGATAATTCTGAGATTGTGAAACCAAAAGCATTAGTTCATTCAGTGCAAGGCAAACGTTTGTTAACTTCTGGGGCAGTGAATTTGAAACTTACCCGTGGTGTAGGGACCCCAGCAAGATGAGCTCCTTCCTTTAGGACTTGAGGAGGAGGCTTGGTGCACCCCACCTCACAGATCCAAGACAGAGCTTCTCAGATCTTACTAGTTTGAAAACCAAGGCTGTGGGGACTGGCCTCACCTGTCTCTGGAGGGATGTCCACTGTGGACACTACCTGACGGGCCCCACCTGCCATGCCCTGACACCCTACTTTCTCAACCAAGGCAAAGAGAACCTGTTACTAAGTACTTAACGCTTAACCTAAAATTGTTCATAGCTATTTTCTGATTATGAAAAGAAAAGATCTCAATGAGGAAAATGAGTAAGGCAGCAAAGGAAAAGAGCACAACCAAAGTGCCAAGAATCCATGACCTAGAATAATCACTGGAACTATCTTGGTGAGATTCTAGTTTGTAAGATTTCTCATATATTCTGCCTTGTAAGTGGTCTGGACTGTTATTCTAACTTGGACCAAAACAGACAGTTAAGAGACACATATAAGACAGAGCAGGTCAAGGGAAATCCATATACACCAAACTCTTTACTTGGGTCTAGAAGGCCGTAGGGGCTGGCCCAATATCCCATCCCTTGCTCTCTGCTCCCATGATTCTGGCCTGCCTTCAGCTCCTCAACTCGGCTGGGTGCCGTCCCTACCCAGGGACCTTGCCCTTGGTGGTCCCTCTGCCTGGACCATCTCCGAGATGCTCCTATGGCCAATTTCTGATCCTCTGGGGGTCACTCTTCCAAGAGGCCTCCCTCCCTGCCCCACCCCAGTCCCTCTTTATCACATTACCCTGTTTTATTCTCTTTGTAGTTCCTGTCAGTACCCTAAATTACCCATGTTTATTGGCAGTTTCATCCAGGAAAATATAAGCTCTTACTCACTCTTGTATCCTCAGTGTCCACAATGCTATATGATACATGGTAGGTGTTCAGTGAGTAGTTCTGAACAAAAGAACAGAGGCAGAGAGGGAATCCTGATGCAGGAAGTTCATGATCAAGGAACTCAGAGAAGGCTGAAATTCTAAGATGAAAGGGAGGAGAGAGAGAAGACGTGATTTCATGGTAAACAGGAACAGATCATGCAGGTAGATTTGTATAGGCCATGTAAAGATTTTCATCTGAAGATTAAGATCACTTAGGGGTCTCTGAAAGGTTTTAATTCAAGAATAATAGGATTAGGTTTGGATTTTTAAAGACATCACCATGGATTCAACATGAAAAATGAGCTACAAGGGAGCACACAGGTTAGGAGACCACACAGTAGCTCTGACCAGTGAGGAGGGCTGGCAACTGACATGGGATGATGATTGGCCTGCAGGACCTACGGCGACTCTGAGAAGGAAGATGGGAGACACGTCAAGGCAGACTTGCTGGCTGGTGCAGCAGCACTCACTAACATATGAGGAATGGTCAAAGGGTGAATTCGGTGGAGGATGATCAGGAGGACCCCTGACTGGCCTGGGGTGCCCCTGAGACATTCCAGTGGACCTGTCTAGTAGGTAGTTGGCTGTTCAGGTCTGGGGTTCAGAAGAGAATGTGGATTGGAAGAAAACAAAGATTCAAGAGACAGCATGAAATGATAAGACTGCATTAATACCTAGGGAGGTGGGGATTGAGAGACAGAAAGACAGAGAAACATCTAAGGATGCTACAGTTTCAGATATGGGTCACTGTGAATGTGCTGCTGCTATGGAGCCCCAGATGCAGTGGAGGTGAAATATTTGAGAATCCCAAATCTGCTCTGAAATTGCGTGGGACCTAGCAGAGCTACGGTAAAAAAAGTATGACTGGATATGGGGAGGGGTGGTCAAAGCCTAGGAGGGATGTGTGTCAAGCAGCTTACTGGGAGGTGCAGGCTATTACATTTGTGTGAATTGAGAAGGCATGCATCTCACAAGGCCAAATGACTGCATTCTCAGCCTCCCTGGTAACTAGGCATGGCTGTGTGACTAAGTTTTGGTACGAAATAGAAACAAGTGTGTAGTCCAGCTGGACATATTTCATTAAAGGGAAGCGGAAGCATTCTTCTCCTCCTCCTTTCTTCACCCTAATGCTTGAAGCAAGGATGAAATGCCTGGAGCTCCAGCAGCCTTTAGGTCCATGAGGATGACGGCCAAACCCATGAGATGACAAAGAAATAAGCAAGAAGGTATCTGACAACTTCATGAAACCGCCTCACTCGCCTCTCTTGGGATTGCCTCCTTCCAGGCTTCTTTTAAAAGAGAGAGAAATAAACCATCTTATTTAAACCACTGTCATTTGAGGATGTTCTGTTGTATGCAATGAATCCTAATAGAATGCTAGCTGGCTGGTTAATCACATCACTGCATTGCTTTCCCTTGCTTTAGGTCACTCCATTGCCTTGATAGGGAATATCCTCCCCTTTGCCTGTATTTATTTAAACCCTACCCATGCTTTGGAGGATGGATCAAATTCCACCTCCCACACAAGACTTCCCTTCCACTTCCTCCCTGAACTCTGGCACTGCCTACCTGCCCCCACTCCTTGGGCATCTGGTTTAAGCTGCCTTCACAGTGATTCATCCCTCTCTGTGGACCTCCTGACTGATCCAAGAGGCTCAGGACCATCAAGGCAACATGCCTGCTTCCTAGGTCCTTGGATTCCCTGGACCTGAGAGGCATTCCAATACAAGGTCACCATGCATGTACCCCCAGTAAACCTTTCAACTCTACTGGCAGAATCAGGATGGGAGCAGAAAGTAAGTAAGTAAAGTCTAAATACGGAAGAACAGGCAGAATTGAGGGCAGTTTGTAAGAAATCTAAAACCACTCCTAATAAAGAAGCAACTTGGGGGAAAGATCTGGTACAGCTCCTTCCGACAATATAACATACCTGTTTGCCTGCCATACGGTTAACCTGGCAAGGGATACGATTGGCATAAAAATGAAGTGATAGCAGCCCCCAGAGAGGCACCATGCCATGGCCCCACAGAATGAGCCCTTCAGAAAAAACAACAAGTCGTGTAAACCTATGTATTTTCACAAAACATACTTGCAACATGTTCTGCCTAAGTCATTATCAGTAACAAATTACTTTTGATTTTGGTGAAATAAAAAGCATGTTTCAAATATTGCAAGAGCAAGTTCAGACCAAGGTAAATGGTTTGCAACTGATACAGTTCATTTCTAAAGAGAGCCTAATTTTTTTTAATTATATATTTTTCACCCTATTGTCTGCCACAGGAATTGTTAAAACACAATCAAAAAGGCAACAAAGGCCCAGAGGATTCACCCCCACCAGAGCTGAAGTTTGTAACACATGCTGACCCATCAGCATCAGCAAGATATCATCAGACACAATGATGACTGGGGACACTGAAATGGAAACTTCTAATTTAGTAGTTGAGCCCAAGTCCAACCATACCAGTCTGTTTAAGGGTATGTCCAGATTTCCTCAAAATGCCCTGCCCTAAGAATGCAGATGAGGAGAACCCACACTCTAGAACCCCCACAGAAAGTAACCATGCTAGAAACACCAAAGTCCTCATAAATAAACCCTAGAAGATGTGTTTGACTCATAAAGAGTTAATTGAGAGAAACAAATTTTCTGATTGAGTAACATGAGTGCCTCTCTAAGAGATGCTTCTAGCATAGAATAATGACTATTTAAAATTGCAGATGTCAAATGCGAGTCAGTAACAGGGCATGAGGCATATTCTGCTTTCCTTCCTGCAGACAGTTTAGGCACAATGTAGATGGCTGCTCCTCCACCACCTCATTTCTGCTGAAACCAGCTGCATTTCAACATGCCTGCCCAACATCCCTGACTCCTTCCGGGCCTAAGCGTCCAGGATTCCATATCAACACTGCATGGCCACATGCCACTTGGGAACTAACTGCTGGAGGACAGGGCTTGGCCTCAGGGAAAGCCTGCCTTCCGGACTGTGTCACCGCTTGTGACCACCAGGTGTCAGTAGCGAGAGTGTAGATACCCATCTGAGTTTTCAGGGCACTTCTGCTGACCCTGAACTGGGAGACACTGCTTCTAGTGGTTTTAGGGGGAAGCAGTACTATCTCAGACTCTCAGGCCCTTGTGACTATTTACTTGCAACTCACTATGCAATCTCACTATGAAATTTGTAGGACAGTTTTAATTCAATAGCCTTCATGGTCTTAGACAAAAGATGAAGGGCTGCTCCTTTCAAGACGCACCAGGGCCTTGCTTTTCTTCCCCCGGGAAAGTGGAAACATAAAACAGGGTTTTCTACTCCTTGCCTATTCTCCCCATATAAACTACCAATGACTATTCCAGCAGTTTCTCTTTATACTGAGGTTCGATATGTCTTGTTTGGAATGCTTCAGCGACAGCTTCGGTACTAGTGGGTGCAGAGCCCATAGGAGGCAAAGCCCAGCAAAGAAACTGGATTGTGCAAAGCCTGAACTAAGGGCTACTTCACTGCCTGCTTTGAGGAACTAGATCTAAATTGGTTTCTTCCACTGAGTGTAACATCTTCAACAGCAATATTGGATTTACGAGTCACTGCAGCCATATTGAAACCTGTATGTTATTGGTCTTTTAAACCCAGGGTGTCAGCAAAGCACTGTCATATCTGTACCTACTGCCCTCTCCAGGACGGGATACTTCCTTTGGAACACAGGTGTATGCCAAATCAGGCTCACTGTGCCCTCAGCACCAAGCACTGCAGCTCCTTCCAGGGTCCTTGTCCCCACTAAACATCACCCAGCCACCAAAAAGAATGCATCCTATTTACCTTAGCCTTTCCCATCGTGCCATAAGGCCCTCTGCTGAGCACTCCCTTTTTTTTCCCCCTACCCCTGCCCTGAGAACTTGAGGAATCTAGCAGGTTCTTCCACTGCCAATTAGCCCCCAACTTGAATCCAAGAGGGCCCAACTTCCAATATCTCACAAGCAATGATGCTGAGAACACACAAGAAACACAATCTTCTGGGTGAAGGACCCTCCTGGGTTCAGCTGAGGGTTTGCAAATAGCTTCAAGTCCCCACCTGGCACAAAGAAACACTCAAATGTTTTGATACTAAATGTCATTAAGACTTGGAGAGGCAGTTTGGTACCTGGGGAACCAAAGCTGGTACTACTATCCTTGGGACAGCCCCACTGTCACTGCAACAGGAAGAAGAAGGACATTGCTGCAGCGAGCCAGCCACCAAACCAAAGTCCCAAGGGGTTACCCCAGTGTTTGCTATCATGCCTCCTTTATTGTTTATCTGTGTCCACACATCTTGACTCACAAGAAGCATCACCCTAAGCAATAACGGGGAGCTCAAGGCCATTCTGTAGGTACTGAGAATAAATATTAATACCCAGGAGCTTAGCTTAGCCAGTGAAACTACTGCCCCTCTCCTTTTGTCTTCATTCATGGCCCCAGTCACATTCCACCCAAGCCCAGCAACAACTTTCAAGCTTATGTCTCCCAGACACAAGGGCTGATAAGGACAAGCCTGTGAAGCAAAGTGCCAGTCTCACCGTTTGTTGATGATGAGAAACAGTGGCGGACGCTGCCTGAGGAAGAAGTGCTGCAGTTCTGCCAGAGGTCAGTTGCATGTCCATTGCCCACGATCCATTCCTGGAAAGAACCGAACATTCTACATCAGCTGAGGTAGTGAGGAGTGACAGAAAGATGAGGGAGAAGGCGAAGGCAAAGCAAAGAGCAGCCTCATCAACCTGTCTGCCAGGCCTGCCCCTGCACTGCCCAGTGCTGCCCAGCCAGAGGCCACAGTCATGCTGGAGACAGGAGAGAGGTGTTGGTCTGGCTCAGACATCATGTTGAGGAGGAAGCCAGTTTTTGCAAGTAAAAAGCACTTTGTCAATGGAAAAGTACCACACACACATGCATAAGTTACCATTATGTGCAGAGGTGTGTACTATAGTAGAAGGAGTCACCCAGGGCCCCTGTACTCAAGCCGTCTCTCCTCCCTGAGACTTCTGGTGTCATTCCCCACCCACCACCTCTCTGAGCCTATTTCCTTATTTATAATCCCTACCAATCTGACAAGATTGTCAGACACAATTAGAATGTTTTAAAATGCTTATAAATGGTAAACTTGGATGATTATAAAATTCACAAATCTGGGACATAATTATTTTCCACAGACCGAATTATTTCTCAACCTTTTAAACAGACAAGAATATCAGGCCTGCAATTCACCTCATATGAAGAAGCTACAGCACCTAACTGCCCAGGGCTGTGCTCATCTTCACAGCCAAGAAAGTAAGTTTAGAATCCAATCTACTTGATGCTGCTGGCTATGTAACTGAGTTATCCTCTTGGCCTGTCCATGCAGTGGGGATTTGTCTAAGAAGGTGCTGTGTCCACATCAAAAAGCAGTAGGACTGTGAATTCTTTACTGAAAAAGCCAATTTTAACTTCCCACCTTTAGGTCCTAAAGGCTGTTTTGTGCACTAAACCACCCATCTGACCTATGCCATTTGGAAAAAGCAAACCTTCATAAATCACTTCCGCAACAAACCTGCATCAAGAAAAAAACGCTAAACAACTTTACCAAATAAAGGTTTGGGGTCCTGGACCTCCACCGAAATTACTGGGCTTAAAAGGAGGCCTGGGCAGCTAACCCAGTCCAGTGATTGCTTCCTTCCTACCCCTTAATCTGCTCCAGTTTTCTCAAAACAACTGAAAAGGCGCAGATTGCCAGAAACTGCAAAATGCCCTGGAACATCTGAGGCTTCTTGTCTGCAAATAACCACGCCGTCCTGAGCTAGAGGGGGTACCAGTGAGATCGGGGCTTCCGGAGGCCCCAGCACTGGGTGAGCGCCCGGTGCCCGGCCGACCCCGCTGTCCTCCTGGCACTCACGCTGACGATGGTGGAGACGAACAGGAGCACCAGCACTGCGACGTGGAGAACAATGATACTCAGCAACAGGAGGAGCATTTTGGCGGCAAGTTCTGCTCAACGGAGTTTCTGCCTGCCAGGAGAGAGCCGAAGCTAGACGTGAGGCCCAACCAACTGGCCCAAGCGAGCCAGGGCGGGGGACAGTGCGGAGGAAGGTCCCTGCGTTTCTCGAGCCTGGAGCGGAGCCCGCCCGCCCGCTTCCCCACGGCCGGCCGAGAGGGGGCAGCCGCGGACCACAGGATACCCGTCCAGCATTCAGCAGGGCGGCGGGGGGCGGGGTGTTTGGGGGGGTCCCCTTGCGACTGAACGACTTTTGCTTTGGGAAAAAAAAAAAAAAATGTGGTAAGTCAGTGCAGGAGGAGAGGTTTTTCCAGAATGGCGAGCAGAGGCCACAGCCCGCCTCCACCCACCCCGGGCGCTTCCCAGAGACAGCCCAACTTGGGGAAGCGGACAGAGCGCACGTTCCCTTACGCAGTGAAGGTGGGGGCAAGGGGCTAGGCGCCCAGATGTCTGCTAGAGGCCTGGGGACACCTGGGGCAGGCTCTGAGGGAGAGCGCGCCGCAGGGAGTTGGTTTCCCAGATCCCCGCGCGCTCCTCATTCCAGGAGTCTCCAAGTTTCCACTCAGTTCTGCCAGCACTGGGGAGTCGTCCTGGCCCCAGCTCAGCCAGTGAGAGACGCTGGAGGCTCCGGAGAGCGCGCAGGGCAGTGTGAGGAGGAAAGAATGGTCGGAGAGAAGTATCGGGACCCCGCGCCTCCTGCCCTTAGTCCGCTGCCTCCGCAGCCCCTGTGGGCGGGGCCCTTACTCCCGGCCCAACGCAGCACGTTTGCCCCCGAGGCCTCACAGTGCCTGCTGCCCGGGAAGCCGGGATGCTACCCGGTCCAGTAGACCTGGGACTAGGAACTCTTTTCTGAAAAAGCCAATTTTAACCTTCTAGTTTTAAATCCTAAAGGTTGTCTTGTGAACTAAGCCTCCCAAGTGGATGGAGCGGAGCAAATGTCTGGTGGAAAGGAGAGGCGGAGGGTGGAGGATTGAGTCCCAGGAGAATTGCAGCGGGCCGCAGTATGCAAGACATCTTCTATCCGCAGTTGTGCGGTCCTCGCCCCTCCTTTTACAGACCTTGGGGAACGGAAGGCCGGGATGGCCTGTTAGAGTGTGCATAAAGCTGGGGGACGAGCTGCGTCTTTGGGGACCATTTCAGGATGGAGTCTTGGGCCAGGGAGCCGTTTCATAACTCGGTTTTTAAAGTACCCAATCCCAGGCCCTTCCGTTCTCCTCCACAAGCAACACATTCAAAGAAATCCAGGAATGTACACGAAGAAATAAGCACGGTTTTCGATGTCTCCCAGAAGGTTTAAATTAAGGCCGGTGGCTCCTAAGGCCCGGGAGCGACATGAGGAGGGTGGGCAGGCATAGAGCTTGAAAGTGGGGAACTACAGTACCCCGGGAGGTGTAGGGCAGGCACTGGTTTGCCAGTGAGTCCCCGAGTAGCCTCCATTCCAGGGAGGGGGAAACTGCTCCGCCCCTGCCCCGTATTCTGACTCAACACCCGCGCCCGTTACGTTTTACACACCGCAGGGCACCCCACTCTATATCCCTACAAACCCCGTTGGAACCACACGGGACAGACTGTGTTCTCTTCACCCGCGCCCGGTACAGAAAGCTCAGGGACCTGGCCAGCCTCAAGCCTGAGCCTGCTCCGCGCTTACTGGCACCATCGACAGAAGATGCCCACGTTTCTCCCCCACCTCCTCCACTTTCCGTACCAAAGCACTTACAGCCCAGAGGGATAGCTGTCCCGGATCCTGAGTGGCCTCAGACACAAACTCGATGCGTTCTCTTGGCTGCTGGTGTCCCCAAAGACAACTGCGCCGCGGGGCTGCGATCGCAAAGCTAGGGGCCAGAGGGAAGCTCGCAGCGATCCCCTTTAACGGGAACAACGCCCTGTCTGCGTCGCTGCAATAGGGTGTGTCCCTGGGTCAACGTGTGCAGGAGGGCGGGACTCAGGGAGGAGAAAGGGCAGAAAGTGGCGGGTGGGGGCAGGAGACAGTTACTTGGTCTTTAATGCGCCGCTGGAGAAAGTTGATCTCTGCAAAACCGTTGCGACTTTTTCTGGAAACTAACTAGGAGGCAGCTGAGTTTTTTCACCTCCACTTCCCCTCGCTCCGCCGAGTTCGTGGAAACCAAGTATTGACCAATAAACTGGCCCCTCTGACCCCTCAGCCCACGTGGGAAATCTAGCCAGAGTTCGCCCCCACGGGTGCCCAGCGCTGGGCTTCGTGGGAAGGGGGCTCACGCAGACTGAGTTCCCTTGGGGGCCGAGGCTGTATTCCTCTTATACTGGGGTAGAAGGAGGGGAAGGGCGCTGACACTTCAGCCTTGGAAGGTGTCCCAATCCTCTCAGGGCCTGGAGCACCCGGCCTGCCCAGTCTCCTTCGCTGTGCACATCTGAACCCCGCGCGCGCCTGTTATCAGTGTCTGTGTGCAGGCCGTGTGTCGGGTTCCGAGGATTGGAGTGGACAGATCTAGCGGGCACTTTTTGGATGAGAATTAGTCGGCGGAAGGAGAGTCCTGACAACTATGAGACAGCCTGTCCTGGGGTCCAGCTCTCCTAGCCTGGGCAAAACCAGAACACAACCCGGTAAGCTCCTGGCAAAGTCTGCCTGGCTTGGCTCCCAGGCAGGGCTGGCGTCTCTGCCAGGAGGTGGGGAGTTGGCCATTCGAGGTGGGGGAAGAGCAGCCAGGGAAATCAGCTGATTCATAGCTGCCCGAACTTGGTCCGCCCAGCGTCATAGGGAGAGAGGCTATCCCTTCCGGGCGTGGCGAAGATGCGCTCAAATAAGACACTCCAGAAGCCCAGCCTAGATGCATGAATAGAGAGCCCGAATGTGTGTGTTAAACGTCTTTGCCTACTAACGCACTTCACACACATGCACATCTACCTGCTAGTGAACTGTCATAAAACTTCATTACTTTAAAGGATTCAAGTCACATTCCACATTATTTTACTATTTGAAAGTAGCTGTTAATTGCATATTCTTTAAGTGAAAATAAGTTATTTGAAAAAATTTTTCTAACCTAGTATTTTAAAGATTATTATATTATCAGATTAAAAAGAAGAATCTTAGTAAAAAATGTGTTCAATGCCCATCATGTGGCAGGCACATTAATAGGACTTTACACATGGTCTGTGAGAGGTGGTGTGGTCCAGTGTTTAGGCCCTGGGCTCAGCAAACCTGATTACCCTGCTTACTCAGGGTTTATGAATTTGGGCAATCAGCTAAAGTTCACTGAGCTTCTCCTTTCTCTCTGCAAACAGGACAAAAAAAAATGCCTATTTTAAAAAATGTGAAGCAGCAAGCATAGTGTCTGAAACATAATAAGGGAACAGTGCCCAGTAAATTGTCACCATTCTTATTATGATATCACATTTAACCATTTCAACAAGCTCAGGAGCAAGTCTGACTGCCCCTGGACCAAAACAGCTCCAAACTCCCATTGGTTGAAAATGCACATGCAAGTGGCATGACTAAGAAACGGAAGTGTTTTTTCTTCCCCGGGTCATTGTATAGTGAGGTTTGCCCTAAGCATTACTGCTTTGCTTTATGCCATTTAGACTTTTATTTACTTTATTTAACAAACATTTATGTGGTCACTATGTACCCAGTACTATTCTAAGCACTTTACAAATATTAGCATATTTAACTCAGAATTTTTCCCTCAACTAAATTTTTAAATGAAGTACACATACCTACAAAAGTGTACGTATTGTAAGGCAAAGCTTATATCTTCCTTTCTTTTGAATCCAACATTTCAATCAATGCCAGGTCAGGGTCACAGCGTGGGTTGCAGAACCTGTGAACCCCACCATCCCCCATACCTCCCCTGTCTCCCCCCAGTGGTGGGGAGTGAAATGCTGCTGCTCAGTGCAGTGCAAGTAAGCTCTACCACACCCAGGGCAGGCCAGGGCTCAGCTGCAGGTGGAAGCTTCTTTCTGACCTTCTTACCGCTGTGAGATCACCTGCCAGGCATATATGCAGAGCTGTTTCCCACCAGGGAAGGAGCATCTAGACCCCGTTATCCCTTCAGATCTGATGTACAGGTCTTTCTAGAGGCTCTCAGACAATCTCGCCACATATCCAGCTTATCCAGCTCCTAACCTAGGATTTAAAAAAATTCTCCAACTCCCCAGTCAATTCCAACACAAACACACTGCAATTCCATTTGTGGTTTGCTGGAGGCGGGGGGTGGGGGGAGTGGGATTGGGCAACAAGCACTCTGTAAAGCATGAATACACACCACCCAGAGGCACAGTTTGCAATAAAACTCACCGGGCCAAACGGTGTTACCCCTTCCTCCTCAGTGTTCTTTGTAGTCAAATGCAAAAGATGCAAAGGCAAGGCTCTCCCCACAGGGCAGCAGAGAGGCCAGCAGCTGGCAGACCAAACCTTCCTGCTTCCAACCAGGCTGCCCAAGATGTTCCCTGGTAGTGCTCCCTGTCACTGAAAGCCAAACCAGGCGTCCTTCCAGTTATTCAGGGGCTGGTTCAAGGCTGGAATATGTCATGGTGGCCTGAGAGTGCCTCAGCCTCTACTATTTAAAGGGACAGTGCCCAGCTTTGTGCACTTTCCAGAACTCAGGAAGCCCAAGAGGCCCTGGAGGGCTTCTAGAACCTGAAATCAAGAAGGAGATGAGCTTTGGGTATGCCTTAACCTCTGATGCTGAGGCTGTTCTCACTGGAAGTGCCAGCCTGTGTAATAGCAAAGAGGTCTCCTGAATTCTCTGTGCCCGCTCCCCACCTCCCAGTGAATTCTACAAAGATGAAACATACTGTGTGAAAGGTCTGTGTCCATAGCGTTATATGTGTACAGACAGATACTTCTAATCAACAGTATCATTTTAAGGGACTCAGGCATTGTGCAGATCATCTCTCATAGCAATGCCCCACAGAACCAAATGTCTCTGTCACCCAGTCATTATTTAATGTTGATCTTCATGAGTTAATTCAATTCAAGTAAGCAATCCTCTATTGAAAACACGCTAATTGTTCAAGCAGGATGGGCTAGAAGAACAACTGAAAAGCCATGGAGAGGTGGACAAGTGAAGATGTGGTATTCTTCAGATCCTTTGTAGCTTCAGGCTCTCAAAAAGTGTTCTCCATCTTTTGCAAGTTCTCCTGGGTGGAAACTCCAAGACAAGGGGAGGTGGTTTTATTGAACAAGTTTCCGGAAACTCTGGCAATTTCTCCACCTCTTATGTTAGGGACTCCCACTCTGCGGTGCCCTGTAGAGTTTGAAGAAGTACCCTCAGCCACAGACTCGGTTTTGTTGGGCTGCTCAGGCAGTTGGGGTGCATGGGGGGGTCCAAATGACCCTTTCCCCTGTACTGCTCCCAGCCAGCTTTCCCAGTCCCAGTGAAATAAGTTGGCCTCTTCTGTTCGGGTAAGCCATTTTTATGTTTGCCAACAGTGGTTCTCAGGCCTTAATAGTTCTTTAGAATCACCCAAGAGCTTTGCAAATAGCCTCCCCTGGGGCTGTGCCCCTAGCAGGTGCCACTCTGGTCTGAGATGGGGCTCAGGTGTGGTTAACGTTTCCCAGGATGGTCCAGTGTCCAGCCAGATTGTCATATGCTGTCACATGGTTTCTGGTTTCCTTCCAACTGCCTTCTGCTGTGAAGCCCAAATTGAGGCAAGCCCAGTGCGGGGTATAGCGTTCTGTAATTTATACTTCACAGTCCTGCTAGGCAAATCAGGGGTGTGAGCACATTTTGGTTGTGCATATGTGTTTGAGAGAGAGAGTAGCCTCCCTCAATCCTACCCTGACATGGAGGGGACCTGTGAGCATGGTTTTGGGGCCTCCCCAAAACTGTAGCTGCTTCCTACAGTGCCCACCACGATGAGATACTGAGGGCTGCTGCCTTCCGGGCCAGGATTAAGCCTGGAGACCTTTGAGAAGATTGGTTCTGCTCAGAGGAAGAAGGGTGGAGTAGAATGGGGGTGGTGTGCATGCATTTAGCTTCTGATCAACTCTTCCTCCTTCCTTGAACTCCATGTTTCAGGAACTCCTTCGACCATCCATCTCTGGCAGTGAAGCCCTGGAGAACCTGCTGGCTTTGGCTGTGGCCTGTCTGACGTGTTCTTTGAAGCTTCCAGGCCCCCGGGTTGGTCACTGCTGCACTACACATTCCCTCCACCCCTGCCCACCAAGACCCAGTACACCTGTCCTCACATACCCAGGCCAGAACCAGCCTCCCACAGGCCTCCAAAGAAATGCATTCCTGGTCCTCTCTCTCCCTCCTTCCAGTGGCCCTCTCCCCTGTAAAACCAACCCCCACTCCCCACATCAGTGTTAAGCAATGTGTCTGTCATCAGGGTCATGGAGAATATCCCACCAGACTACTTGCCCTAATAATGAATAGCATATTCACCAAATCACCCTGATCATTCTTGTTATAGTCCTCATCTTTTCAGTAGGGAAAATGAGAATTAGGCAAACTTCCTGAGGAAACCTTGTCAAGTCACTTCAGATGGGCTAATTCCCACACTTGAGCTTTTTGGCTGCACCACGCTACTTCCCCTTATTAGCCGCAAGTCATTTCTAATTCATGGATAAAAATCCTTATAGCAATAGTAGCTTATGGTTACTTGGTACTTACTATGTGCGGCAAGGCACTGTTCTGAACATTTTGTATGAATCGAATCATTTAATCCTTACAACAAACTTATGAAATATGCATCCCATCACCCTCTTTCATGTAAGAGGAAACTGAGGCACAGCAGGACATTGAGTGACTTTCTCAAGACACACCACAAAGGAATGATGGATTGAAACCAGGAATTCTGGCTGCAGAGCCTGCACTCCACACCCTGCAATGTTTTGCATCCTACTGTGCTCCTTCCAGGTTGTGTCTAGCACGTCCATACCTTTTTCATGCTGCTTCCACAGACGCTGGATAATCTAATTTCTTTTATTTACCCAAGATCCCAACACATTACACCTATTTGTAGATTTATGTTTCTTTTTCTGTTAATAACCCTAGAAAATGTCCTGAAACCTCCACTGGTTGCATCTGTCCTGTGAACCCACACTAAACACCCTGGTTTTGTGGCACTCCCTCATGCAGCACCAGTGCCAAGTGGCTCCTGCTTGGAGCCGACAGTCATTTGACAGTGCTGTGTTGCTGGCTGTCCTTGGGGAGTGGAATCCAAGCAGACTCGGCAAGTGGGAGGCAGCCCTTTCTCAAGCACTTAGAGCAACTAAAATGCTGTTTCATGTCATGTTTTATTCAGCAGGGCATCATCAGGACCATTTTCTACGTGGAGCAACTGAGGTGTGGAGAATTTGCAGAATTCCTTCCAGGGACCGGCGTGGAAGCACCTCAGCTGCAACGTGCAGCCAGTTCCTCTGGTTTTCAAACCTGTGATTTTTCCATTATGCAGACTCCCCACTCAGAAAACAGAGGCTAGTCTCAATTGGGCCTTTGCCCAGTTTATGAAGTTGTCTTTGGAGTGTCTGTCTCACCAGGCGTTTGGTCAATATCTCGGCATGTTTACACTACACATGAAGCCTTTCCTGTCTCATTACAGCCAGCAGCCTGTGTGGGTGTTCTTGGCGAGGCTGGGATGCAGCTGGTCTGAAAGGTCCTCAAAAGTTAGGTTATTGCTGCATCCAGTCTCTTCCTGACTCTCCTGACCTCGGACTAGAGCAGATGATTACTAAAAGAGCAAGCAAACAGGGAAAAGATGGCAAAGAGGAAGGGAGGGAGGGAGGGAGGTAGAGAGGGAGGAAAAACAGAAAGAAAGGGAAGCAGAGGAGAAGGGAGAAAGGAAGAACCTGAAGGAGCCAGCTTGCTTTCTAAGAGCAGATCCTTTTGTAAATAGACATGTTTGAAATCACATGACCTCCAAGTCCCTAAAAGGTGTTCCCAACGAACAACACAGAAGTAGGTAGAGAGCAGCTAAGACACACAAACTTAAGTGGGCACAAGCTGTTCCCTAAATTACATGAATTTATACATTCTTCTTGAGATAAGCTGCATCTTTTGCTCCTTCACCTGTGGGAGAGAACAAGTACAAGATGATGATGTTGTGCCATTGGAACAGTACAAAGTACAAAGGATTCCTTGTTCCCAAGTGCAATGTTACTTAGGAAAGCTAGATTCCATAGATGCAAGTGGAAGGGGAGGAGGCGGTCCTTCTTCTGACATCTCATGAGCCTGCAGAGAAAGGATTCAAGAACAATTTAAACAACAGAGCTTCCGAAACTGATTTGTACTTGGGATTAAAAATTCTGAAACTCTCCGAAGACTCTTCCTCCTAAGGGACATTTTTCTACTCCAGCTGGGGATAAGCTCACTGAGATAGGCAGTGTGAGCTAGCTGGTCACACAATAATGGATGGACTGCATGGATTTTTGGAGCCCCTTGGACTAGGCCTAACAAAGAGGAGGGAAGCAGTCTGGGCCTAATGTCAGTGGTTGTCCTCATTGGGGGACAAGGACAGGAGAGGCCAAAGGAGTGTTTGATTCAGGAAGATGAGGGCATTAATATTCTGCAAAAAGGAGGCCCCAAAATCAGTTCTGGAAGGGACCCTGGGAGAATAATTCCCATGATGCACCACTGTGCCCATGGTCCCTCGAGCACACCTCTGAGCTGGAGGAACAGCAGTTGCAGATGTTTTCTTCATCTCTGAGTCAAGAGTGAAACCTCAGCCAAAGCCAGGAAGGTTCACAGACAAAAGCCAAATCCTTTTGAGAGGTTCAAAGCAATGCTGGGCAAAGCATCAAGTACATTTACTTTTTATTGTTAAAAACTAGGAAATACCTGTCCCAACCCATGTAGCTCAGTGGGTTGGGTGATGTTCCACAATGCAAAAGGTTGCTGGGTCCATTCCCATTCAGGGCACATGCCTCAGTTGCACCTCAGAAAGACAACCAATCGATGTTTCTCTCTTACATGGATGTTTCTGTCCCTTTCTTTCTCCCTCCCTTCCCCTATCTCTACAAATAATAAACAAATAGAATCCTTTTTAAAAAAGAACCAGGAAATACCCAATCCAGGAGACTTCAGTGGTAACCATGGGCCTCATGGCACAATTACCTCAGAATTTTTACTCAAAATTAAAATTTTAGAACTGTTTCTTAAAATAGTCATGGATATGCAAAAATGTGCACTCTTTATGATGAAGAAAAATAGGAACATTCTAAATCCTAAGCAATAGGAAAATGATTGGGTAAATTTTGTGACAGTGATAAGATGAAATGTTATGTAGATATTAAAAATAATGTTGAGGAAGATAATTTAGTGAGATGAGAAAATAAACAATGTGGTTATTTGGGAAAATGTTACAGATTATTATACCTGCAGTCTAGGGACACTCCCTAGGCACTGTGCTTGGTCTCTCATTTATCACTGACAGCGTCCCAGGAGGAGTGTACTCCTGTGACCCCTTGGGCACCAAGAGGTGTAGGTAGTGCCCAAGGGCACACAGCTGGCACATTGTGGAGCCAAATGTAAGCTTTGACATCTGAAGCCAAGACCCTGTCCTCTTAACCACTGAACTGCACTTTGAGACATACCCCAAGTTACAATGACAAAAATCAAATCAACCTGAAAGGCTGCATAGCTTGGAGGATACAGCATAAAATAATTTTTTTAACACTTGTTTTCAACATAAAAGGGGAAAATAAATTTGCATGGAATTGAACATATCATGGGGCTAATCGTGATTAATAATCACACATGTTAGCCTCATGCCTTCATCATGATGAATCTGTGACTTTCTGGCTTAAGTGGAAGAAAGGGACACAGGACCCGCCCCAGGGAGGGGCTGGGCAGTCACGAGCCAGTCCTTGCTCCATCTTTTGTGCTGTCTCCAAGTGGAGTCACAGGTCCAGGCCAGGACTGAATTAAGCTGTGCATCCTACAATGTTGATGGTAAAACATAAGCACTTACATGGATCATGAGTTTGGTAACCTTACTTTATGCTTATTTAAATGTACCAGAAGACTGGGAGGAGAGGGAGTAGCCTAGACCTTTACTGATTTTGAGGAACCCTGACTGAGCCAACAGTTTATTGACAGAGTTATGTGACTTTGAATCTGAGAATCCCTACAACTCACACCACGAGTATGCTGGCACATAGTTCAATAGAGTCACAGTGCACTGAAAATTATGGTCCATTTGAGCTGGGGGGAGACTCTGCATGATTGTCAATGATCTATCCCCTACCACATTATTCTCACAGTCGATCTCTCCTCTCTCTCCCTCTCTCTTTCTCACTTCATTCAATGTGCAAGCATAATGAAATCAAAATACCATCAATATCTGAATGCACTGCCTTGTGAACTCCTCAATGATAGGTGGACCTCAAGACTTTTTTGAATTTTCCTTCCCAGCAAGGTATTTTCAACAGTCTTGGGATTGTTTACTCGAGATGGTCTCACCTCTCACTCCTATATAATCATGGGTCATTGAATGTGCACCTTCTTGTGGACCCCTAAAAGGGGACTAGATTATGAAGCATTTTCTAAATTTATTGGATGAGGGAACTTTTGTTCTCAGATTCTCTCCAAGACTTCATTTCCATGAAACTCTCCAACAGAAACATGGGCACTTTCTGTGACCTTTCTGGCTCCAACAGTCTAGTCTCTATATGTGAAGGCAAATGGAAGAAATGAAATTTCTTCAAACTGACCATAGACACCTCAGGAAATGAAGAGGCAGGTGTGAAGACAGGAGCCAGCTAAGGGGCTCCAGGCCAGGTAACGTTTCCCAGGTAGGAAGAGATTTGTCACTGTGATCCCAACTAAGGAGTTGGGTGGGTATGGTCTAAGCTTGCACTGTGCCATGTCCTTCCCAATGACCACTCAAGCTCTCCCTTGTTAAATGTTTATTCTCCTTGTGGGAGGACCACAGGGATTCGGCTCCAGGTGCATCCTCATCATGGTCTTTGAAAGAATACCTCATTATAGAGCTACATGAATGATCCAAAGGTGGTCTCTGTGTACTGGCCTGGGCATTGTTTTGTTTCTTCACTGCAGGCTGAGACCCATAACATCAAAAGCCTGCTGGCATCTAACTCAAATTTATACATATCCAATTATCTTAAAATTAGCCCAAACAAGATGATCTTTAGCCATTTAGAACCTGTATGCTTTGCATACCTCACTAAGCCTAACTTTACATCTGATGGCCATTGATGAAATAGAGCCCTGTGGTTACAGGGCTACAGTCCTTCGGGGTTCTCTGACCCATAGACTCCCTATTGTGCAGCAGAGCAATATCACCTAAACAGGTGATCCCCTTCAGATCCCCTTCTTTCCCAGGACTTCTCTTTCCCTCCTCCCTTTCTGGATGGTAGGCCCTCCACTCACTATGGCCACTGGACAATCTCATTGTGTGAGACACCTTGTCCCTCATGCAATGCTGTCTGAGTGCCACCCATAAAGCTTGTTGTGTGTGACTGCCTCTTGTTGTCATATATTTCCTAGATCATCCCCAGGACCCTCTTAAAAAAACCCACATGCAGGGAGATGTAAGACATAGAGGAGTATTGGAGCTGGTACACAGAAACCCAGCGATGGCCCTGGATTCATGTATGCAGAGAAGGACAGGAAATCCTCCAGAGAAACAGAAGCATCCTGGTGGTATCATCACACAGGCCTTCCCAGCTTCCTCAAATAATTCAGCTGAAGAGTTTCTTCCAGAGAACCTGGGGTGAATGTGGTAGACATGAATTGCCAGTGATGGGCCGCCAGACTGGAAGACCTCCTTCACAGCTTCAGTCTGAGGGAGAAGATCTGTTATGAGGCTGAATGCATGGACTACTCATTTATGGAGCAATGGAAGACAATAACCTATACATAAATCTGTACATACACTTGGCCTGCCAGAGCCCTACACTAATTGAGTATGTCCCACTCAGAGGACTGACAGAGCCATTTTTCATCCAACAGTTTCTGCAGCTGGTCCCTAACCCTTACTCTATGCACAGTGTTATGTGTGAATACAGAAGTAGGGCTGAAAACGGCCAGTGCAGTCTTAACTGCCGCACACTGAAGCTTCAGTTCCCAGTTTGCACTAGTGGTTGCTTTTATAAAGGAAACAAAAGCCATACAGTTAATCTTACTAAGGTCCCTGTACTGGGTTGTCTTCTCCATGATGACAGAGTAAACAGAAGATGACTAAGTGTTTTGGGCACCCAAGCCCATTCATAGTCCAAACCAGACTCCGGGAGAAGTGTATTTTGAACATCTTAACCTCAACTATGTGAGAGGGAGAAACACTGAAGTCCTCCTAAAACAATATTGATTCAATAGCTATTTATTAAGCAGCTACTATGTGCGGGCCAGGAGCGAACATTGTCACTTGGCTTCTCCAGTCTTCATCAAATGCAAAAATAGCTACAAAAACCTCTCATTCCTATATATGTGCCTCTTTACAGTGTGGCTGTTATGTTCCCTCCATGAGAAAGTGCACTCTATTCCCTCACATTGTGAATCTGCACCTGGCCAAGTGACCTGTTTTGGCTAATGGGACATTAACAGTGTGACGTAAACAGAGCTTGCATGGCACTTGCTCCGGGCTTGCCCTCTTACTGCTGGAGATGGTTCCCCCATCATTGCAACAAGCCCAGGGAGGCCTCAGGGAGGCCTGCTCAGTATTGACCAACCACATGGAGAGCAATACTGACCAACCCTACCAACCCAGTGAGGCCCTAGACACATGAACCACCTCAGGAGAGAACAGCTGATCTCCCAGATGAGAAGGGATGTCAAACAAGGCCAAGCCAGCCCTCAGAATTGGGAAAACCAGTAATTCACCTTTTTAGCCACTAAGCTGTGTGGTGATTGTTACACGGCAAAAGCAAACTGATACATTAAGAATCCTAGAAGTTGGGATTAGTACAAAACACACTATAGTTAGAAGCAAGAATCTGCAGTAATCAATTGACTTCCACTCACTCTTGGTGCTCTGCAGCCTGGAAAATGGACTGGACTAGTTGGCTTGGCAGCATCTTTGAGGAAGGAGAGTGGTAAGATGAAGGAATTTGAGGTGATTCCTGAGGTTCCATAGGAATTGCTTGACTCTGTGGAGACTTTCAGGTATTTTCTGAACCTTTTGGTTCTTTGGAAAAGCCTGTGGGTCTGTGAAGAGTCCTAGATGTCCGTGGAGTGCTCTGAGGTGCAGTGTGGAGCAGGACTACTCAAACCCCTTTCTTCCACTCTTCCTTCCTTTCTTTTTTCTTTCTCCCTCATCCACCAGTCAGTTACATGATCCTGCTAGACATGCAAGATGGACATGTGCACTAATCATGCACGAGCGTGTCATGCTACATAAAATTGCTATAAATGTTTCTAAGTTCTGTCTCTTGAGTTCTGTATTTATGTCATAGCAGCCCTGTGACAGCTTGCGAGCTGGCTCTGGTCATGCATGTGGACCACATTTTGAGTAGCTGTAGAGAGGGCTGAATTTGGCCCTATGGTACCTACAGTCCTGGCCTAGAACCACACACTCTCAGCTGGGGTGTGAGCTTGGCCATTACAATTTTTCTTTGAACACTGAACCAAATGGCATTTCTTCGAACCCCACTGCAAGATCAAATAGAAAGAATCTTTTCTTGGGAAAGGTGTTGAATAATAAAAATAATAACTCAACATATAGCAACTCACTGGCTAGAAAAACTAGTGGTACTAAGAAGCATTGTTGTACAACCAACTGTGAATCACAGTCTCGATGATAATGCTGGTGGGAGGGTCAGCCTTGTTCTGAGTGTGGTGGTGGCACTGCTGGGTGAGTCTGCTCATGGGGCTGTGGGAGCAGAGACCACAGCCAGTGGAGTGATGCAGCCATGCTCAGAGCCACCATGCCCACTCCACCGAGCCAATCCTTTCCTACCAACCTGCACACACCAGAAGTACAAAAGGTGTCATTACTAGAGAAGTCTGCAGAGTGTCCAGTGGAGTGTCTTCCTGGGGGAGGGTCTTACAGCATTAACATTTTCTTCTCTCAGGTCAGAACAGCATTTGGTATATTCTGCATTGCTCTACAGAAGGGGTGAAAATGAGAAGACCAGAAGCTGACCTTTAAAGAGGCAGTGCTGCTGCAGCTCCTTGGTAAGAAACCTACCTCTCTGGGGCCCAGAACATTCTAAAGCACAGGTATCAAACTCATTTTCACCAGGGGCCACATCAGCCTCGCAGTTGCCTTCAGAGAGCCGAATGTAGATCTCCTTCCCCCTAGTTAAGGAGTCCTAAAATTACATTCAGCCCTTGAAGGCAAATGTGAGGCTGATGTGGCCCCCAGTGAAAATTAGTTTGACACTCCTGTTCTAAAGCCTATATTCTTTCATCCATAGAGGATGGACAATTAATGAAATTTGACAGTTGTATTCACCTGTTTAGTACAGAACATTATCATCAGCCCAGAAAGCTTCTTCAAGCCCCTTCCCAGTTGATCCCCAACCAGGGCAACCACTGTTGACAATATTATTTTTGGATCTATTATTTTTAACCAATGAGGAAAGCAAAGTTTAGAAAACTTAAACAATTTTCTCAAAGTCAAGAACCTCAAGTCTTCTTATTTTCAGAGTTTACTTTCAGAGTTCAAATGCCATTTGGTTTTTTTCCTCTATGCTGCCTCCCAGTGCTTTACGATGCAACATTGTCCACAGAGGGCTCATCTTCCTATAAATATTCTGAGTTTTGTTCTAGGATGAAGTTAAATTGCTTGGAAACAGTTTGATCCTTTCTGGCTTTGCTTTTAAAGTTAGTTAGCAGGTCCAGAACTGTGCTTAGTCCAAAGCTAATGACTGCTCACTGCTGAAGCAAGAGTCTTCTGACTACTCCTCCCAACACCCCCTGTATTTTTCCAGTTTGGACAGCACGAACAGGTGTCATTTCCAGCCCTGTGTGAGCCCTGAGTACTGGTCCATCTCATCCCTTCAGGTGGTTCTTTCCCTGGGTCTCAAGTAGCACATACGCATGTGCTTCTGCATATTCCACTGAGTACTTGAAGGTTCTCTCTCTCCACAGCTCTCTACTCCTTGAGCTCTAGTCCTGCAAGCACTGGCTGCTTTAATGTTCTCAGAGGCTCAGCTCTGTCTCCTCTGCCTCTTTCCAGGTTCTTCCATGCATTCTAGCTTGTAAACTCTCTTAGTGTTGTGCACTGGGGGGGCTATAATAAGGTTCACCTAATTTGTGTCTTGTCTCTTGGGATCACTGTTGTTTGTTCCATGATGTCCAGTTTCTATATTTTACCTGCAGTTTTTTGTTTTCTCTTTGTTTTCCTTTTTCTTCCTTTTTTTTTTTCCTGGTCAGAAGGTAAATAGAGTCCCTACCACTCCTTCTGGGCCAGAAACAGAAGTCCCTTTGTTTCGTTTCCAACCAGCATTTTCCAAGCAGGCTCTGTATGATCTTTCTCATCACTTGACTTTAGTCACATGGTCATTATATGATTTATCTTCCAAGAATCAGATCCGAGATGACCCCCGTCCTAAAACTCCTCCTGAGACTTTCTCCCTAGCACT
The DNA here is from genome assembly GCA_004027475.1 of Anoura caudifer. Lineage (NCBI taxonomy): Eukaryota > Metazoa > Chordata > Mammalia > Chiroptera > Phyllostomidae > Anoura > Anoura caudifer. The sequence continues at coordinate 53,590 of PVKU01005655.1, read as the reverse complement.
CTATGCTTTATATAGAACAGAGCCTTCTGGCCCATGAAAGATACATTCTGAGTACTTCATGAGTCTCCACATGGCTGCCCACTGACCCAGTTCACCCTCTCTCTATCAAGAAGACTCTGATTTCTGGAAAAGAACAGTTGCTTCTTTAAAGGTCTTTAGTGTCTTCTCATGTTTTATCATTGTCACTAACAGCTGGCTTTTGTTTCAAGATTGTCTTTCACAACAAAACTAAGATAGGATTTTATCACTTTGTGAAAGTGTCTGTGTGGGTGGGCCCCAGAGAACCGAGTTTCTCTGGACATGGAAGGTGGGCAGCTGGCCATTTCCTCACTAGTGCAGTGACTTGTTCCTGCCTATATATTTCACACTGTGCTCTCAGTCAAGCAGTTTATACTTTGCCTCAGTGACATTAAAATCACTGCATGCATAAAGAAACTGTGGTACATCCAGGTAATGGGATATTATTCAGCACTAAAAAGATATGAGCCATCAAGTTGTGAAATAACATGAAAAACCCTCAAATGCATGTTAGTAAGTGAATGAAGCCAATTTAAAAAGGTCACATGCTGTATAATTTCAATTGCATGATATTATGGAAAAGGCAGAATTATGGAGACAGTAAAACTATCACTAGTTGCCAGAAGTTTGGGTAGAGATGGGGGATGAATAAAAAGAGCACAGAGGATTTTTAAGACAGTGAAACTGTTCTGTATGGTATTGTAATGATGGATACATGTCACCATCTATCTGTCCAAACCCACAGAATGCACAGCACCAAATGAACCTTAAGTGTTCACTTGAACAGAAACTCTGTTCTTTGGGTGATTATGATGTGCCAATGTAGAATAATCAACTGTCATGAAGGTCCAACTCTGCTGGGAGGTGGGAGTAGTAGGGGAGGCTTTACCTGTGTGGGGGCAGGGATTATATGAAAAATCTCTGTTCCTTCTTCCCAATTTTTCTGTGAACTTAAAACTGATCTAGAGAACAAAGTCTTTAAAATAACTCTCTGCATGTGTCACACAGACCTGTGTGACTTCTCAGACAACACCAACACCATGAATACCACATCTAGTTGTAATGGATCCACTTATACTTGATGGCATTTATTTCTTTATTGGATTCCTCCTTCTAGGTTATAAGCCTGTGGAAGACTCTGGGACTTGTCTTACTATTTTCCAATTCCTAAGGCTCAGTAGAGTCCCTGGCATAAAAATAGGCACTTTACTGATATCCGTTGAACTACTGAATGAATGTGTAGTTAGAAAAGCATATGGCTCTCCTACCTCTGTGTGTTACTAGAATGACCGCACCACTGTGACCAGAGTTTGTATGCCCCACACTGTGGTTGTTGAATGTTGCTTTGAGCTGTTTTTCAAATCATCTACTTAGGTACTTCAAACATTTAAAATTTTCAAACCTGTAGGCAACTTAACTGGGACTTCTAGCCTCCAGAATGGTGAAAAATAAATTTCTGTGGTTCATAGACACCTAATTTATGGAATATTGTTATAGAAGCCCAAATGGATGAATATATTGATTCAAAAGATAGCAGCAGCAATAAAGAACTCAAATGCAGACTTCCAGCCAAGATGGAGGTGTAGGTGGATACACTATGCCTCCTCGTACAACCAAAATTAAGGATAACAAAGATTTAGAAACAAGAAAACAACCGGAACTGATAGAAAATTGAACTGTATGGAAGTCTGAAAACCATTCATCCAGACCAGTAAGAGGGGCGGAGTTGTGGCAGGAAAAAGTGGTGGTTGGTGGACCCAGGCACACAGCTGGTGGCTAGCAGGCCCTGTGCCATGCAAGGCAGTTGGTTGACCAGGAGATCCAACATTCACGCACAGATAATCCAGGTGAAAATGAGGAGGGAGACAAACCTCGCAATCCAGGGCCCCAGCATCAGGAAATAAAACCTAAAAACACTGACTGAAAACACTTGTGCAGGTTGAAGTGCTAAGAGAGACTCCCAGCCTCACAGGAGAGTTCCTTGGAGAGACCCACACGGTCCTAGAATGTACGCAAGCGCACCCACATGGAAATCAGCACCAGAAGGGCCCAATTTGCTTGGGGGAAGCGGTGAAAAGAACTGGAATCAGAGAGAGCAGAGCAAGTGCCATTGTTCCCTCTCAGACCCCGCCCACACATCCAGTATCACAACCCAGCAACTGGGCTGCTGGGCCCTGGGGAACACCTAAGGCTCTGCCCCTCCCCATGCAACCAGACCAAAAAAAAAAAAAAAAAAAAATCCCCGAAAATGGCTCAAACGGGAGAACAGATCAAAGCCCCAGAGCAAATACATCTAAGCAACCAAGAGATAGCCAACCTATCAGATGCACAGTTCAAAGCACTGGTGATCAGGATGCTCACACAATTGGTTGATTTTGGTCGCAAATTAGATGAACAAGTGAAGGCTACACTAAGTGAAATGAAGGAAAATGCACAGGGAATCAATAGAGGTGGGAGGAAAACTGGGACTCAAATCAATGTAGTGGACCAGAAGGAAGAAAGAATTAAACAAACAAAAAAGAAGGAAGAAACAAGAATTCAAAAAAATGAGGAGAGGCTCAGGAACCTCCAGGACAGCTTTAAACATCCCAACATCTGAATTATAGGGGTAACAGAAGGGGAAGAGGAAGAACAACAAGTGGAAAACTTATTTGAACAAATAATAAAGGAGAACTTCCCCAATCTGGCAAAATAAATAGACTTCCAGGAAGTCCAGGAAGCTCAGAGTCCCAAAGAATGTGGACCCAAGGAGGAACACACCAAGGCACATCATAATTACATTAGCCAAGATTAAAATGAAGAGGAGAATTCTAGAAGCAGCAAGGGGTAAGGGGACAGTCACCTACAAAGGAGTTCCCATCAGACTGTCAGCTGATTTCTTAAAAGAGACCTTACAGGCAAGAAGGGGCTGGAAAGAAGTATTCCACGTCATGAAAGTCAAGGACCTATGTCCAAGATTGCTCTATCCAGCAAAGCTGTCATTTAGAATGGAAGGGAAGATAAAGTGCTTCTCAGATAAGGTCAAGTTAAAGGAGTTCATCATTACCAAGTCCTTATTATATGAATGTTAAATAGACTTATCTAAGAAAAGAAGATCAAAAATATGACAGTAAAAAGAGAGCAAACTCACAGATATTAACAACCACACCTAAAACAAAAGCACACTAAGCAAACATCTATAACAGGAACAGAACCACAGAAATGGAGATCACATGGAGGGTTAGCAACAGGGGAGTGGGAGGAGGTGAGAGGGGGAAAAGTTACAGAGAATAAGTAGCATAGATGATGTGTAGAAAATAGACAGAGGGAGAGCAAGAATAGTGTGGGAAAAGTAGAAGTTAAAGAACTTATGACGCATGGACATGAACTAAAGGGGGGAATATGGGTGGGAGGGAGTGTGCAGGGTGGAGGGGAATGATGTGGGAGAAATGGGACAACTATAATAGCATAATCAATAAAATATATTTTTTAAAAAAGAACTCAAATGTCATATCAGGGCTCAAAGTGATGGGGTAGCGCCTCTAGCCAGGTCATTCAGTGGGTACTCACAGTGATGTGAAGAAGAAATGGGCCCTGGCTGGTGTGGTTCAGTGGACTGAGTACTGGCCTGTGAACCAAAGAGTGTCTGGATCAATTCCCACTCGCTCATTGGAATTGAACCTGGGTTGCAGGCCAGGTCCCCAGAAAGGGGTGTGTGAGAGGCAACAATACACTGATGTTTCTCTCCCTCTCTTTCTCCCTCCGTTCCCCTCTCTCTAAAAATAAATAAATAAAATCTTTAAAAAAGAAGAAATGGACTGCCCCTGGGCTCAAAGTGTCATGGGAATAGAAGACAAAGTAAGACCAGTGTCACTCAAGAAAGACAAAGTAACAAGTGATAACAGGACCAAAGCGGAGAGGAGGAAGCTGTTGGTTTTTGGATTAAGAAAAGCTTAATATAAGAAGTGAATTTAAAGTCAGGACAGACGAATAGTATGAATTGTGACAGACAGAGTTAAGGGAATGGTATAAATAAAGGTATAAGAAGAAGGTGGGGATTTTCTAGTTGGCTGAAACAAAGGATCAGAGAGGAGAATAGTGGAGGGCATGCTGGAGAAGGTATGTTGGGCCATACAGGGGAGTAATTTGAACTTTGCCTACTAGCCCATGAGGACCAGGGTCACGCTGTGCTTTGGGAAGACACTTTTGCCCATGGTTGATAGCTCTTTGAAAGGAGGGAGGGCAGGAGTGATAGAATTAGTGATGGGTGGGATACGTTTTGGAAGAAAGGAAGTTTGCCTAAGAGATAACTGCAAAGAAACATAATTCTCATTTAAAAAGAAGAAACCCAGAAGCTTCAAGGCTGTTCTAGAAGGAGAATCTCTTTTGGGGGAGGCCAGACTTGAAGCTGCTATTCTCTTCTCCCAAAGGGTTCTTCCCTCTGGAGATCTCTCATTAATTGCTGAGCCCCCGCCCCCCACACTGTGTTAGGGATGTGTTTGGGGCTGACCTGTGTCTGCCTAAAGCCTCTATGTTTAACTACTAATGCCCTGTATCTCAGAATGTGATGTATTTGAACAGAGGATCTTCAAAGAGGTGATCAAGTCAAAATGAGGTCAGGTGGGTGGGCCCTGATCCAAAATGACTAGCATCCTTAGAAGAAGGGGAGATTAGGACAGGGACAAACACAGAGGGAAGAACATGCAGGGAGCACAGAGTCATCCACAAGCCAAGGAAAGTCTCCAAGGAAAGCAGCCCCGCTCACCTTGTGATCTCAGAATCCAGCCTCCCGAACTGGGAGAAAATCAGCATCTGCTGTCCCAGCCACCTAGGCTGTGGCACATTGTTATGGCAGCCCTGGCCGACTCACACAGGCAGTGTGACAAATGATTTTTGATACCTTACTGCACAGCTGAGAGAAGACATTTAAGGCAGGCTTTCATAAAATATGAGAGACAACAAAATGTGAGCAACCTGACCACTAAGGTAAGACTAATTCATCAAGCTTATAATAAATGGCTTGCTTTTTAAGATTTTAATGCCCTATCCTATTCATAAAATGGTCTGTCCAGGCATCAGTGCCTTTGGCTCCTCCCACTGCCTCAGGCATCAGAAGGTGCAGCCTGACAGTACAGCCCCATTATGTTTGTCATGCAGCTCTAGGCTCACATGTGCTCAGTCAGAGTGGGGTTAAGACTCAGGCAACAAGTGGCCTGTGGCTGGAGTTTGTGGCAAAGAAAAGAGCCATGGAAACTGGTGTCACATCCCAGGCTTTTCCACAAACCAATCTGGACACCCTGGGCCTCTGTGTGGCCATGGCACCCCGTGCAGGTGCTGGGAGGCTCATGCACTGAAGGGGGCATTCATAAGCATGCAGATGAATGCTGTGTTCCACATCCCTGGGCCCGCCTGCAAGCCAGTAGAACAGGCAGCTGCCTTGCACGCACGTACAGAGAGGGACATTCTCTGGCACAGACTAACCCTCCAGAGCTCCAGGAAAATAGCTTTGAACACAGGAATTGCCAGGTCTGGATAAACATAGTTCAGTCCCTCAGATGTTTTGAACATGACTGAATGTTCGTACTGCACAGCCTTTCATCAGAGGCCTTCAAATAGTTCGCATAAATTCCTGATCCTGTTCCAGGCAGATCTGATCCCCTGTTCTGGTGACCAATGCCACAAAAGGTAGACTCTTTTGAGATGCAATGAACCAGTGAGAAAGTCAAAGTTTTAGACTGAGCTCATGACACAGCATCGCACTCACATGGGGTGGTCCAACTCTGGTATTCCTGTTAATTGACTAAGGAAGTCTCTTCACACCTCAAAACTCATTTTTTTCATGTTTAAAGTGGGAATAATAATAAAAGTATGTCTTCATGTGCACGGCTTCTAAGTTTCACAATCATATTGAAAAGCAAAAAGGACTGGCCTTTGCCATGGAAAGGTTATCAAAGTCCCTGAACACCATGAACATTTGGGAAGCATCACAGGGGGAGGTGGTGAGAGGGTAGTGACCCAGAGGTCCTTCAAGGGGGTCTTCATCCCCACACTGGGCGTTCCAGAGACCCTCCATATTTGAAGTGTCTGGTAAGCATCTGTTTCCCAGTTCATAGTTCGTTGTCTTCTCCCAACGTCTTCCCTGGGTGGAAAGGGCCAAGTCTCTCTCTGGGGCCTCCGTTGTAAGGGCACTAACCCCATTCTCGAGGGCCCTGCCATCAAAATCTAATTATCTCCCTTAATGCCATCCCCTTGGGGGTTAGGTTTCAACATATAAACTTTGGGGAACACAAACATTCAAAATATAGCAGTCAACAATACCAGTGCTGATAGAAGGAATATTTTTCTCTATCGTTTCATGTTTTGGTTTATAAAAGAATATGCTTTGCTCCTCTCCTTCCTGTGAGAGAGTGTTGAAGAGAACATGCTAGCCTTTCTCTACACGCTCCAAGGATCCTTCTCAGAAAGGAGTGGAGATCACTGATTGCTCAGCCCTTGAAATTCATTTGTTTACTGGTGGGCAGGGTCACTGGGTTAAAACCAGAGCTCCTGGGCCACATGCCCTGTCTGGTACTTTCAGTGGCTACCTAAAGCCAGCTGGCTCTCCTTGATCTTGCAGGAGAGTCAGGGAGCTGACTCAGGAATTCTCTTGAAGCCCTTTCCTTTCTCTCTCTCTCTCTCTCTCTCTCTCTCTCTCTCTCTCTCTCTCTCTCTCTCTCTCTCTCTCTTAGTATCTGAGAATATAGGCTCCCAGATTTCAATTCTGGAATAAGAGTCAAGAAGTAAGAGAACCCCCCTCTCATCTTGTTCCAAGCTTGGAAACTCTCCTTCAAGTCCAGATATTACCTGCACTTTGCATTTGGATAGTGGGTTCTTCACTGGTGTACCCAATATCTCATTGGAAAGGAGCATGGAAATAAAAATGTTTCTCTGTTGCTTGGAGAAATTTATGTATAAACTCCACCGAGAGAAGGAAAGACTGGCCCTCAAAACCACTGCTCATGTCATGGTAAAATAGTCAGAAGGTTAAAGGGGGGATAAATTAAATAATTGGGGCAGCACTTGCAATAAAGGGCAAAACATAATACCATTTGGGGATATTGCAAAGGACATTGTCTAATAGCACAGGGAATAAGCAGATTCTCTGGAGATGATCAGCTTTGACCATTTCAAATTGTTCCCCATTTCCTGAGAATCAAAGAGGTAAAGTTTTCTATATCATCTGCCCGTAGTGATAGAGCTCTGCCTATATTGTTTTTACCAGTCACCCAAATACAGGATCTCCTGGGCACAAGAGCTACCTCTCCCCAAATACTTAACTCAGGAATATTCTGAAGCTAATTTGCTCATAAATTACCTTCCCAACCTATCTACCCAATGGGAAAACATTTCCTGATGAAGATTGTAGAAAATGGGATACATTTTAAAGTCAACTTTTACTAAGTATGTTTATCCTGTACAATATGGTCTACCTAACTTAGTTAAGCACTTAGTTTTATTTTCTTTGCAAATTATTCTTTTTAAAAATGTATACATTTTTGTTGTCACTAAATTTTTGTGTGTTAAATCCCAGTTCACAAAAAAAGAATGGTTTTTAAAAGTGGTTTGTTAAAGAAACAACATAATGAAAATAGCAATATAAGTACTACAGTTCAAAATAACATCATATATATAAATAGGAAAGAAGACTCCATTCGTGTTCAAATATAGACTATAATCTGCATGTCCCAGAACAAGCAAGTGACAGGCAAGTAGGTTGCCCACAAACAACCCAATGAGAAGTCAAATGGGATGTCTGACAGTGAAGCTTTTGATTGGATTTCACTGGACCCAGGAATTTATTTGTCTCTGTTCAGTAATGATTTGTCTGTTTAGAAACTTAAATAGGGATATGAAGATTTTATATTATTTTCTCACAGTGACCTTTTCAGTAAACCTATTGAGAATGTTTTTTCAAGGACGAGTACAAAATATTCCTTTCCAGTTGTAAGTTAAATATTTTTATCTAAAAGTCTAAAACTTCAAAGTCTTCTCTAAGGCATAAACAGGTTTGAGACAAAATATTTTTCCAAAGTTTGTAAAACCAGTTTCATAGTTTTTGACACATTTATGCTGGGAGAAGGCAGAATAGGCATGTGGAAGTCATTAGGACTGCTCACTGCCCATTACCAGCCCTTCACCTTCCACGGGCATGTGCACGACAGTGCTGCCTCTCCCTGCTGCCTTTGGAGTTAGGCATGGCCATGTGACCAGATCAGTCAGAGGAGGAACCTGGAAAAACAACCATAAGAACTGGTGAGTGTGGCATGCTCTCTCCCCTGCTGCCAGGAAAGCTTGTCAATGCTCCAACACTGACTATGCTACCTGCCTGGACCTCAAAGGAGGAAGATTAGGCACATAACCTTCAGCTCACCTATGCTGGACATGAACTTCACTCAATGAGATTTGGGGGCAATTTGTCACTGCGGCATAACTTAGCCTGTCCTGAGTGATACCCAGTGATGGAATTCTTTAATTGGTAGATACAAGTTGGATGAGGTGGAGGATTAATAGCATATACTATGGAAGAACAATCTCATGGGTGCTAGGAGGGCTGGTGTTTGCTTTTAGTTTGTGGTTAAACGAAACCACTGATGTACCAACTTTTGCACTACCACTTGGAATAAGAGTGACATATATTCAAGGAAGAAGAGGCTGAAGATTTTTTTCTGTTGGAATTTTCTAGTACGGGAGAAGAGGTATCTATTTGAATTGGTAGTTATCGTGTGCGTCATGGTGGGAGGGGGGTTGGAAAATGTGCGTCAGGACCAGGGGACAGGGAACAACACTAGCTAAGTAAATTCTGAGGAAGGTAGTTGCCGTGAAAATAAAAGAAATCACTCCTAAATGTCAGTCTTAGTGTTCAGCATTGTACAAACTATTCATGTTGCAATAACAGGAAATACACTAAAATCAGGGAAATTAAAATTGAGTGGTGCCCATTTGGTATATTTCTTTCCAGCACATGGTACAAAGGTGTTGACAGAAAGTACAAGACTTCACTTTCCACACTGGCTGGATTGGACAACAGGCACTCAAATGGAATATTTGAAATAGAAATGAATTTTGTTTTTTTTTTTAAAGCATTACTTCACGGCACTAATAATATCAATGAAGGCCATGTTATTCATATCAACTGATTTGCTCATGTGATATGTGGGAAACCTAACTAAATATTTGGTAATTTATGAAGATTCTTAAAGAGATGGACACTGTACAAATGACTTAATCACAAAGAATTTGAATAATTTCTGACATTTGATAATTTTTAAATTACTACAGGGAGAAATAGATGACATGTTATTGAGTAGACAGTATTTTAAAACTGTAACCAAAAGATTTCACAGAATTTTTAAAATTCCAAGCCTCAATTCAACCTAAAAGTGCATTAGTAACCATTCACTGCTACCTCACAAGTTTTGAGTTTATTATACTCTAATTGTACTTCTAGATGTTTTAACTGCTACAGAGAATGGGAGGCTTTCTTACAAGCTATTTAGTTCTCCATCAGATGATTTTTGATAGAGTGACCTAGAATTTGCTTCTAGTTTCATTGGCCAATAACTCTGAGTTAGAATTTTGTGCTTTTGATATTATCGCATTATTATTAAATGTCCTCTATTTTATTTTTGTACATTCATGGTTTTTTAAAATATGTAATCATCTAGAATTTATATTAGTATATTACATTAAATTACACTTTAAATTTATTTTTTTCAAATAGCTGTCCTTTCTCCAACTGTTTGAAGTATTGATTTTTCTTAGATTCACATATATTTGTGGGCCTATTTTTGGATTTTCTATTTCATTGATCTGCCTGCCTATCCCGGTCTTAATTACTATAGTTTAAAAATATTGATTCTGAAATAATAAACAAGTAAGAATGGCTGAATGACATTTTTAAGAATATTGAAAGATCTTACCTTGCCTAAATTGTTATCAAATCATTCATCTATCACTAGAAGATAACACATACAATACAATTCCTCCAAGAGGCTTCATTTCTCATTCTCCCCATTGGGTTCTTTTTCCATGCTTACAAATCATGAGCACGGTTTTTCTTTGCAGGAGATACTAGAAAAAAAGCATTGGCTTTCTTATGTTTTTCTGAATGTTGCATTTCTGTCCTTTTCTGCTCAAACCCTGTTGCTCATGTTGTATATTCCTCTTTCCCTTAAATTTCTGTGTTATCTGGCTACACTGTGCTCCCCAAAGAGAACTATGAAAAGTTATCAGCAATCTCCTTTATGTCCTTCAAGTCTATTTCTGATCTTCAACCTCTGGCAACCCCTCACATAATATCGCACCAGTCAGCACACTGCCTGGACTCACCTTTGTCCTCTCTAGCCACTGCCTGAGCCTGGACCTCCTCTGGCTTTTCTCAGGCAGCTTCTCTACCTCCTCCCCTGCTGCCTGCTCTTCCTGTATTGTGTATACACTTCTGTGACAATGGATGAGTGGCCCTGCTCTGGTTACTTAACTTTGCTTTCCCCAAATACAAAGACTATGAGGTGGTTTAGCTCACACGGCTTGTGTTCATCAGGCATCAACTGACCATTTTCATAACTCAATCTACTATGAATTAACACCTTTTTCACTTAAAAATGATGGCTTGCCTTCCTGTGGACTCCCAGAACAGTTCCTCTCCTTCACATTCCACTGCCATAATTGTCCTTGGTACCTCTTTGGCATCTTCTGGGTGTGACAGAAAAGAGCCTCTAACTTACCTTGAAACACAGTTTTTCTTGAAGCCCTCCCTTCTTTCCACCCTGACACCATTACTAACTCATTCATCCTATTTCCTACTTTCTCAGGAGCTTCCACTGAGAAGTCCATTCAATGCTTCCCTGGCTCCTTGCTGCCAATGGTTCAAACCCAGACTTCTGAGCCTGCCACACAAGACCACCACAGTCAGCGTGCAAACTCTGCTTACAGCATGTACACGCATTGACACTCTAATTAACACTCAGGTCAGAAGGATTTGGATTTCAAGCTGGACTCAGTCTCTTTGTCACCATGCAGGCTTGGGCAAGTTGCTTAACCTCACCAAAACCAAACACCTTGGAGTGGCACTGCCAATGAGATTTCCCAGCCTAGGAGTGCTCAAGAGCCTGCAGAGCAGAGGGGCAGAACTTGACTCCTCTTGTACAACAGTAAGGGTACCACCTCCAGACTCCTGCTCGTGAACATAGGGACCCTGTTTGCTTCTTTGGGATTCTAGGAGATCCACAAGCACTCCCCCTTCTTCTTCTTTGCTCTCAGAGGGCAACAAAGTGATTTTCGTTTCTTATTGTTCACCCCTGTGACCCCATTTTATTTCTTGGCATCCACAAAATACTAATTACACTTATCAGATGCTCTATAAAACTATCAAACTAAATGGCTGTATGAGACTATCCCTTTGTAGTAAACAGAAAGGATCACTAAGAATCAGAAGATCTAGGCTTATATCTAGATTTGTCCCACTCTGGCTCTGTGATGTTGAACAACTAAATAACTTTCCTGAGCTTTAGTGCCCCAAATTTTCTTTTTTTAAAATATATTTTATTGATATATAACAATATATCAGTTGACAGTTGTCCCATTCCCCCCCTTTATTCCCCTCCACCCTGCACACCCCCTCCCACCCACATTCCCCCCCTTTAGTTCATGTCTATGTGTCATAAGTTCTTTAGCTTCTACATTTCCCACACTATTCTTGTGGGAATAGTTTCCCACACTATTCCCACACTATTCTTGTGGGAATAGTTTCCCACACTATTCCCTCCCCCTGTCTGTTTTCTACCCACCATCTATGGTACTTGTGCTCTGTACCTTGCCCCCCTCTCTCCTCCTCCCACTCCCCTGTTGCTAACCCTCCATTTAATCTCCATTTCTGTGTTTCTGCTCCTGTTGTAGTGGTTTGCTTAGTTGGCTTTTGTTTTAGGTGTGGTTGTTAATACCTATGAGTTTGCTGTCTTTTTGCTGTTCATATTTTTATCTTCTTTTTCTTAGATAAGTCCCTTTAACATTTCATATAATAAGGCTTGGTGATGATGAACTCCTTTAACTTGACCTTATCTAAAAAGCACTTTATCTTCCCTTCCATTCTAAATGACAGCTTTGCTGGATAGAGCAATCTTGGATGTAGGTCCTTGACTTTCATGACTTGGAATACCTCTTTCCAGCCCCTTGTTGCCTGTAAGGTCTCTTTTGAGAAATCAGCTGACAGTCTGATGGGAACTCCTTTATAGGTGACTGTCCCCTTATCTCTTGCTGCTTCTAGAATTCTCTCCATTTTAATCTTGGCTAATGTAATTATGATGTGCCTTGGTGTGTTCCTCCTTGGGTCCAACTTCTTTGGGACTCTCTGAGCTTCCTGGACTTGCTGGAAGCCTATTTCCTTTGCCAGATTGGGGAAGTTCTCCTTTGTTATTTGTTCAAATAAGTTTTCCACTTGTTGCTCTTCCTCTTCCCCTTCTGTTACCCCTATAATTCGGATGTTGGGATGTTTAAAGATGTCTTGGAGGTTCCTAAGCCTCTCCTCATTTTTTTGAATTTTTGTTTCTTCATTCTTTTCCGTTTGGTTGTTTCTTTCTTCCTTCTGGTCCACTCCACTGATTTGAGTCCCAGTTTTCCTCCCATCTCTATTGGTTCCCTGTGCATTTTTCTTCGTTTCACTTATTGTAGCCTCCATTTTTTCATCTAATTTGTGACCAAAATCAACCAATTGTGTGAGCATCCTGATCAGCAGGGCTTTGAATTGTGCATCTGATAGGTTGGCCATCTCTTCATTGTTTAGATAATTTGGCTCTGGGGCTTTGATTTGTTCTCCGGTTTGAGCCATTTTTGTTTCTGTTTGTTTATTTATTTATTTATTTATTTATTTATTTATTTATTTGGTCTAGTCGTGGCTATTATGTAGTGAGGGGTGGAGCCTTAGGTATTCCCCAGGGTGGGGCAGCTCAGTCGCTGGGTAGTGACGCTGTATGTGGGGGCGGGGTACGAGAGGGAACAATGGCGCTTGCTCTGCTCTCTCTCAGATTCCAGTCCCCTCCACTGCTTCCCCTTTGCCTGGATTATCTGCGCACGAATGTGGGACCACCTGGTCAGCCAGCCACCTTGCTCGGTCTCACTGGGTCTGCATGGTTGCCACCCCGTGCCCAGTGTCTGCTAGCTGCCGCCTATGTCCCTGGGGTCTGCTAGCCGCCACCTGTGCACCTGGGGTCTGCTAGCTGCTGCTGGCTGTGTGCCCGGTCCACACCTGCACTTTTTCCTGCCATGACTCCGTCCCTCTTACTGGTCTGGATGAATGGTTGTTGGACTTCTGTACAATTCAATTTTCTATGAGTTCTGGTTTTTTCTTGTTTCTAAATCTTTTTTGTCCTTAATTTTGGTTGTAAGAGGAGGCACAGTGTGTCCACCTATGCCTCCATCTTGGCCGGAAGTCCTAGTGCCCAAAATTTTCATGTGGAGCTCTAGTCATTGTTCAATAGCCACATGAGGCTGGTTGCTACCATTTTGGGCAGAGAAGACCTGGAGCATTTCCCTCATTGCAGGAAGTTGTATTGGTGTCAATAGATAAGGCATCATGAGAAGACTGGTGGGACTGGCAGTAATGTCATAAAATAGTATTTACTGGAAATGCCTAGAACAGAAGCTTCACTAACAACAGAAACATGGGAGTGTTAAGTGGGAGAGACAGCCAATTACCTCTGGGATGTACGCCAATGTATCTGAAGAATTAGATTAGTGAAGATTCAGACAAACAACTGAAAAACCTCATCATAATCATCTGGGAGTTATCTAGGCTTATTCAATAATAGGAAGAAAAAAGGAAAAGAAGCCCCCACCTTATGTGGGAGTCTCCAGCAGGAAGCCAAAATACGAGGTAATTCAGAAGTTGTTATAAGGCTTCAATCGCAAAATGGTGGTTTTCAAATCTTTAAGCTTCTTCATTGATTTAAGAAATTGAGCCTTGAGTTGAAGAGACAAAGGGAATTGGTATTTAACTCTGAGAAAAAGAAAATTGGAAGAAACTGGTAAGAGATTATAGCTTTCCCCAACCAGGAGATTTCGTCAGATAGCCCTCCTCTCTATATCCCAGGGTCCTCCTCAATATATTTCTATAACATGTTACTTTAATAACAGCCCCTGGCCAGATTGGCTTCACCAGTTGCAGTATAAATTCCCAAAGGGCAATAATGCCCACCCTTCTCTTCCAGAATGGTCCTTCCTAGACAACCAGTGTGATCCTTTAGGAGTTGAGATTATGTCCTTCCCTGACTCTAATGGCTACATGACAAGATCAAACACCCACACTCAGGACCACCTATATACTTTGAGGGGCCCAGTGAAAATGAAAAATACAGGATTTCTTGTCAAAAAATGATTAGGAATTTTAAAATGGTGACCATAGAGCATGAAGCCAAGCATGAGCCCTTCTGAGCCAAGGGGCCAGACACTGAATGGGTCTCATGCACGGGAAGCCAGCCCATTAGACCCAACTTCTGCAGTCTGGGTGGACAATGGTAGGTTTATAGCCATGAGTAGGTGAAACACAGAGTATTTCTAGTTATTAATTATTGTGTTATTTTCCATATGAACAGCTATAAAGCTAATTTTGCCCTAACCTGTATAGCTTCTTGAATTTTCAGTCTTTTAAAATGTGATTCTCTAGACCTGGAACAGTCATGGGGTCTCTCCCACCCCTACCGCATTGCATATTGATTTCTTACCTTTTCATACAGCTGCTTAAATGCACAACTTTAAGAAAGCCTTCCAAGGTCTAACCCCTCTCATACATTTTCACATTAATTTTCACATTAACTTGTGTGACTATTTGATTGTCAGTCTAACCCACTGGACTATAAGTGCCTCGAGGGCAGAGACTGTGTCTATCTTGTTCATCATCATATCTCCAAAGTCAAACACAGCACTACCCTATGGAAGGCACTCCATAAAATTGTATTTATTTAAGTGAATAAATGAGTGAACTGCAGTTTTCTATGTACTACAGTTCCAGAGAATTGGCTGGTGGGGCAGGAGAAAGATGATTCTGGAAGAAAGCATATCATACATAGTTCCCAGCCCAAATCCCAGTTCCTAGTGTGGTTTTGCTTCCTTCACCCCACCCTGTGCTTTGTCAGAAATTCAGCCAGACAGTGAGTGGGGACACAGCACAGTAAAGGAGCCAAGATGTGCATCGCTGATGACTGAACCATCCCTGCTATCCCTCTTGGTCTCAGAGTATTCTTCTCACTAGCCAGTGGATTTCACTTGTTTATATTTTATTTAGGGATTTTTACTGCTTACATAAAATACTTAATTCCTTAAAGTCATTTGTTGTTGTTGTTGTTGTTGTTGTTTTTTAAACTCCTGCTTGAAGGACACAGTGATGGCTTCCAGAGGGTCAAACAAAGCAGTCTTCCCAACCGAAACCATCGGACTGTCTTAAACCACTAAGAGCCCTGACCTCTGAGGAGAGAGGCTGGGGGAGGAGGTCAAAGGAGCATTTAGCCTCATCTGTAAGGTTTCATTGTTTTTAAAAAATAGTGTATTTTGATGTTATATAATTTTAAGTAATATTAAAATATGAAATAGAAGTCCTTTGCTTCATTGAACTAGCCATAAAAAATTTAAACTCAAATCTTTAAAAACTACAATGTCCTAGCATATATATATGTGTATATGAGATATATATTATATATGTATAATATATGTATATATGATATATATTATAAATGTATATATAAACTATATATCAACTATATATACATTTATATAGTTTAAATGTAAAAATAAGCACTTGCCTTGATAATATCAATCACATAACTGACTTTACTGAGCTTTTCATCATTGGATTGATTTTGTTGACTAGTTTAACTTTTTTAGTTGCTTTGATTTCTTTACTGAGCCAATGTGATTTCAGTAACATCAGTTTGGTTTTCAAATTTTTATTTGGTGTTTCTGCATCTCCAAATTATACTCTAACCACGCAGCCCTCTGTAAATTCATGTAAGAATAGGTGCCACCAAGTCCTTCACAATGACCATTTTGGGGTCTGTGCAAAGTCCTCCACTACGTGCAGCCCACCTGCACCCCTCCCTGTAGTTGTCCTGTTGCATCTCAATCTGAGCATTAGAGAGTTCCAGGCTTCTTTATTTTTCATAAATAGAATTAAAGTACATGATCACAATGCTGTGTACACATGGAGGAATGTGGATTGTACTCTGGTTACATCTGGTTGATTTCTTGAAACCATACACAATACTTTTAAGGTTATTTTATAGGTCTTAGTTCTCCTGAATGATTTTTGATCCAGTTTCTCATTTTCAATTAAACCATATACTAGAGCAGCAAAATAAAACTACTTAATATTACCTGTCTTTATTGGTGCATTCTTACATTTCAGGGGCTGGTTTACCTCAGGCCCAATGTGGCTAGCAGCAATATAATTTATAGGGTGAATATAATAAACCTATGTTCCAGGTCTGAATGAGGGCTCCACCCTCACCATTATCCTTACTAAGCTGCTTTGTAAAATAATTATCTGAAGATATTATAGTATTATTTGAGTCTTGCCCTCTGTCATCTCCCCAAGCTAAAGCCTCTTTACTCTTACAGGGTTTAAGTAACTGCAACAGCAGGGCACAGCACTGCCAGGCACACAGGACCACATCCTGTTCGGCAATAATTGGCCAGAGCACAAGAGTGGCTCCCTCTGTTAGACTGGGCACACACCAGTGGTGATTCCCATGCTGCCAGAAATGGTCGAAGGGCCAGAGGTGGAAGAGTGCACACCAGCAGGATAGATTTGGGCGCCACAATGAGCAGCAACTTCACTTCCTCCTTTGGGCTTCAGGTCAGCCCTGTGGAAATCATCCCTGTTTTTAGAGCAAAACAAAAATTATAACCTAAAGCCAGACCCCACCTCAGCTATTTACAGTGTAAATTCAGGGTTCAAAGTGCCAGGTGAGATGTTTATGACAACACTCCCCAGAGACACAAATGGAAATTACTAAAATTATAGGTGACTCGGCTATTTAGGGGCAGTTACAGACACTTCTAAATCTGAATGATGCTTTGGTAGGTGACAGCCTTCGACATTCCAGCAGCCCTTCATAAAGCCACACAATATTAAAGATAGTTTGGGGTAAATATATATACAGCCCAATCACATGTTGGTATTTGCGGTCTTGTGAGGCTGAGACGGGACTATACTCTGTGAGTCTTGGCTGCTCAGAGACTTCAGCATTAGAATATTTGCCCTCACCAAGTAGCTGCAACATTTTAAACTAGAAACCAAATGTTTACTTGTGGAATTTAGCCTTGCCCACAGTTGACCAAAATAACAAGAGAACTAGCCTTTGTCTATGTTTGAACTGCATCTTCCTCCCATTACATTCTAGTGATGCTGGGAACGTATGTTTAAGTAAAAGGACTCCACCAGCATATACTCCTCAAAAAAGATAACACAATTATAATTCATGGAAAAAGTTCACAAGATTTTCCCTGGAATGTATGACAAAAAGACATGTGGCATCTATGTTTATTCTCACTATTGTCTAAAATTGTGAACCATCAACACTCGATTGCTTTAATTGCCGAGTGTTTCAGTAGCACTTACATGTCCTTGTTTCCATTAGGAGCAAAGGGAGAGCGACAAACCTACAATTTTATTTCTAAAATGATATACTGAGACCGCAAAAAGAGCCCTAGGAGAAGCTTACCATGTTCACATCAATTCTACTAGCATTTTGAGATGTTTTGTGAAGTTGGCTAACCAAGGCCTGAGAAAACTTTGAAGAACCAGAGAGACGGGGAGAAACAGGGTTTGGGGTGAATGGGCAGAGGTTAGGGCAGGGCAAAGAGCAAGAAGAAGACAGGCACGCCAAGAGATGTTCATGGCAGGGAGGGGGCGTGCAAAGAGTGAAAAATATGAGGAGAAAATGGGAAAAACCCTTTCCCTCTGGAAACCTCATCTGCCCATTTCAGAGCTTCTAGGCTGAAGGCTTCAAAGCTAACATGCTACCTGCATCATATGAAATTGAAGTCCAGTGGGTTAAATGTAAGTTAAGAGATCATTAAAAGAATTAGAAGAAATTATAAGTAAGTAATCTTGGGAAGAGGAAAAGTTTTCCTTGTATAACTCCAAGGGCATAAATTATAAAAGAGATGCTTATATATGTTATTCCCCACATTAAAAACAATAAACAAATTGTAAAGGCAAGTGGCATGTAAAGCATATGTTCAGTACATATGATGAAAATGTCACATGACTGCAATACAGGAAACTCAAAAATAAATTTAAAAAAAGATAAATACTAGAGGAAACAGGCAAATAACCAGGACAAGCAATTGGCAAAAGAAATTCAAGAGCCTAGTAAACAATGTTCTACAACACTAGCTCCCAAAGAGTGTGTTAAAGCACTAAGATCACTTTTATACTTTGAAATGGTAAGGAGAGGCAGCAAAGGTTATCAGAAATGCAGGCAGACAGGCTGCCAGGAGTGCAGAGTAGCACGAACTTGGGGAGGACAATCTGACAACACATTGTAGAAACCTTTTCAAAAATGTGTGTAACTTCTTATCCAATGATTCCATGTCTACATTCTTATATTAAGAAAAATATTAAAGATGTTTGCAAATATTTAGCTAACAAGAAAAAAATCACAGCTCCATTGTTTATCATAGAGCAAGATACAATATAAATATCAAGTGATGGGAAAATAAATGTAGAATATTCTAGAACCTCAATATAATGAAATATTAAAAAGCCATTAAAATGAAGTTGTGAAAATATGTTTAAATACATAGAAAGAGTGCACATTAACAGGGATGAAAAGCACAAATGTGTTGAGGCTGACAAATAAGGGCTTTATAAGTGCTGGTTATTTTATTAAGAAAAAATGTCATTTTTGAGAGGAAAATATGTATATAAACACAGAAGTAAAATCTGTGCGTATCAAAATATTTAGTTAGTTTAGAAATCTGGAAGATATTTCCTTCTTTTGCTTGTCTGTATTTTTGAAATTTCTACCTAAATAAGTGATATTTACTCTTTTTAGAGATAAAAAGGAAAGGTTTTTAAAAATCATGTGGTGGATTTAACAATTAATGCAGTGGAACCCCATTTTATAATATTTAAATAGGGAAAACAAGATTATAAATCAGCAGTGTGATCCCAAATGTGTTATTAATGTGTTATTTATGTGTTATTAATTATATACTTAGAAATATTATATATTATACATATTTATAAGCAAATATAAATATTACCATTACCAATATATGTAAATAACTATTATATACATATATAGTCAGTTGCAGAAAAAAGATTGAAAGCACACACAATAAAGTATTGAAAACATCAATGATTATTTTTGGGGTGCTGTGATGAGTGCTTTCCGGGAGTTCTGTGTCTGTATATTTTCTCTATTTTCCAAGATACATGTCATGCAAATGTTTTTTTTTGTTTGTAAAAATGAAAAAGTTATTTGAAAAAACAACCCTGAGATACTACTGTACAGCTTCCTAGAATTTAAGCTGTCTCATTTCCCAGCCTATCTGGGGTCAAGGCCACCGTGTCCAGCTGGACCCCTCAGCTCTCCCTCCACTTGTAAAAGTCACCATGCCCTATGACTTTGTTGCTAGGTTTGCCTTTCTCCTTCCTTTGTTTCCACTGTCATTTGCCCAGTTCAGACTTTCACTGCCCACTTATAAGGCACCTCACCTGCTGTATCTCCTCCTGTGTGTCCTGCCTCATGAATCAGTCCAACAGCTCCAAATGTACTCTAAGTTTCTCCACCTTTGTTCTTCCTCGAGCTACCCCAATTACCACATACCCAGGGCCCTTTGTGCTCTCTCCAGACCTCCTTTGAGGCACATGTCCAGGTCTTATAAGCATTTGTGATTCCTGCTCCTACCACCCCAGAGAAAGTACATCTCTCCTCTTTAGCCCATTCATGTTACACCAAGAATAAAAAGGATAATACAAATAAGTATTTTTACCTACTCTATGAAATTGATTATATTTCTTTACATCTTGCTCTTAGCCCAGAAGCCTAGTAAATAGTAGAAAATTAAGGTCTGGATGCAGACCAAAGGCTTTCCAAGACAGGAGGCCGGTATGTTTTGATCGATACAACCCTTTAATAAGTGGATATGTCAGCACTCAGCCTAAATGCTGCAGCAGGGCTCTGCTTCCACCTTTCCTGGGGAGTAAAGAGGTGATCCTGGCAGGGCCCCTAACAGAAGCCCACGAGCCGGAGTGTGTTGGGGAAGCTCTTGCGCATTCCCATGCATTTTTCCTGGTCGATATACAAAGAATTGGCTTTGACAGCTAGGTCATGCTCCAGGGTGGCTTTGGTGTGAACCAGGGACTGCAGGGTGTCCTCAGCCTCCCTCAGGCGCTGCTGCAGGGTCTGGATAATGTCATCCACCTCGTATACCTCATTAACAAGGCTGTGGGACCAAAGAGACACCAGTCAGGTTAGCAGAGTTCACATTCACCACAATGGTTATTCACTGAACTAAGGACACGCCTCTTCAGGGGCACCTGGCCCACTTGTGTTTATGAGCTGTATATCCTGGAAGCTAGGAAGGACATAAGGAGCCTCCGTGGCCAGACTGAAGAAATAGTCCTGTCTCCTACCTCACCCTCCAGCCCCCAAGCTCCCTGTGAGCGAAGGGCAGAAACAGAAACCCAGCAAGCTGGACTCAGCACACTGGATGCCTCTCAGTACGACCATCTCATTTCCATTTGCAATCCCCAATGGGTAGGGATGCCAGGTAATAAACAGGAGGCCCAGTTAAATTTGAATTTCAGATAAATGTGTAAGTTTTTAGTATAATTATTTTTTAAATTCTGGTAAAATATGCATAGCAAAAAATTTATCATCAGAACCACTTTTAAATGTCAAGTGGCATTACCTGCATTCACATGGTGCAACCATCACCACCATCCACTAGCAGAACTCTCTCTGTCTCGCAGAGTGATATCCCCATTGAATACTAGCTCCCAATCCCCCTGCCCCAGCCCCTGGCACCCACCTTTCTACTCTCTGTCTCTATGTGTCTGACCACTCTAGGGGCCTCATATAAGTGCCATTGGGCAGTATTTGGCCTTTTGTGACTGACTTATTTCACTCAGCACAATGTCTTCAAGGTTTATTCATGCTGTAACATGTGTCAGAATTTCCATGTGTCAGTATTTTTCCTTAGCATAAGTATTTTTAGTTTGAATATCGCATGCCATATGTAGGATATATATACTGAAAAATTATTCATTATTTATTTGAAATTCAAATTCAACTGGCTGTGCTGTGTTTTAATTTGCAAAACCTGGAAACCCTGCCCCAGGGGCAAGTACAGTGCCAGGCCCCAACGGGCTCTAACAGAATGTTCACATGGCACCAAAGCAGCCATTCCTCTACTCAAGACCCTTCCTGCTTTCCTTTCCTTGAGGACAAATTGTAATCCTACTTAAGGAGATGCCCCAGGCGACAGCTGTTGTGGGGCGGGGGCTGTGAGAGGGTGGGGAGGGTGGGGAGGTTGGGGAGGGTGGGGAGGGCAGGAAAAGGACTGTCATTTTGTATTCTATGTAGATCTGTACTATCTGAACTTATTTCAAAACCAGAACTTATTCCTATCTTGTGAAATTAAACAAAAACAAACTTTAGGAAAAATGTAAGCAAGGTGAAAACTTTAACACAAAACTAAAAAGGAATAAATTCTTCCTAGCGTTATCTTGTAGTGAGTAGGAGTATATGACAGGAGAGGGAACAACATTAATCCCTAATGATAACAAGTGCTATCGGCAGATGATGAAATACTGTGCAAGTGATACTTTAAAAAAACTTGCGCTGGCCATCGGGAAAGAAGCTTACAATATAATGTTGGTTGAAAGAGTCAGGATATTAAATCCTGATATGCAGAAAGATCACAATTTTGTTAATGTGCCTGGTGGCAAATACAACTTGCTAACATTGGTTATCCCTCAATGCCACAAAGCATTGAGGGTGGTTTTGATTTCTTAGTTCATTTTCCGATTTTTCTATCATGAACTGATACTACTCTTAATGGCAGGGAAAAACAATAAATCTATTTCTAGAAAGAAATGTAATTTTGAGAGACTTAAACTCTCTTTGACCTCTAGAGAGGCTTCTGAAGTGACTCAATGTACCAGCACAACAGTTGGGACACATCACATCGCACCTGGACAGCACAGCAGTAGAATGCTGAATGGTTCACAGACTCCCTAGCATGGCTCTGCCACACCCACCTTCCAGGCACACCCTTTCTGTTGGATGTGCTGATGTGTGGCTGACCCACACCTGGATATGGAGCAGGTGGGCCACCAGCACCCCAGGCCACCTATGTGTCCCATCTCCAGCAATGGTAACGTCATCCTCATGGATGCTGAAATCAAACCCTTTGATCAACTTGACCCCACGCTCTTTGTCACAGTCACAGCCCCAACCCTCAATTATAAAGTCCTGTTATTCCTGCCTCCCAAAGAGCCTTACTGTGTGCCACTTGCCCTGTGCCTGAGTCTGCAGGCACCTCCTAGAATGTGTTTGCTTTGTCCCTGACCTCAGAGCCTTCACCCTTCCCACCCCCTCAGCCCAACACATTACCTACCACCCATCTGCCTGCCATCCGCTAACTCATGCCACCCTCCAAGCCCAGAGGAGCAGACATTTCTCCCTAAACCCTGGGACTAGGGAGCAGGCCCAAGTCCACGATGTCATGTGTCCCAACAGCACCAGCCCTCTCACAGCCCTCAGGGTGCTTGTCACGCCAGTTTCCTACATTTGCCCTGTGGGTCATCAGCTCCCAGAAAGCACCAGTGCCCTGAGCCAGCCTTGCCTGAGGCTAAATCCAGTAGCCCCTCCTGCAGTGGACAGGAGTGCCATGCACTTATTGGATGAGGACCAACTCCAGTGTCCTAGGTTAGGGAAGTCATGGCAGAAAGTAGGGAGCTACCCCGAGGTCCAAGTCCACTGGGTTTGTCAAGAACAAGAACCAGACCCTGAGCCATGGAGACTGTTTCAGTCCAAACCTGGAGGCTCAGTTTCCAACCTACCTGCTGGCAGCCTGAGAAGGGGAGGGATGCTACAAAGCCCCACACCCCCCACCCCAAGCTCACAGAAGCATCTTCTTCCATCTTAGAACCTGTGCCTGTTCTCTCACTTTCCATGAAGGAAGAAAAGGAAGGCAAACCTGGGTGCCAAGTTTCTTTTGGTCTGGCATTGGTAAACACAAAGTCTGAGAACTCATATGAAGCATATTTTGTTGTTGTTTATATCAAGTTGGATTCAAAATAAGTCCTTTTTTGATGATCCCAGGGTACAAAATACTACTAGAAAAGAAACAGATCTTCAGGGAGGCTGCTGCCCATGACCAGCAATGGCACCGATGATGACTGTTGACAGTCACACTGGGCCTGACCCTGCCCAACCACCACTCTCTGTGCCCCTTCCAGGGCTTCAAAAGGAACCTGAACCCACAGGTAGGAAAAAGGAGCAGGAAGATATGTGAGTCTTCACTCCTTGCAGCCATGTAATAGTCTAGTGGACAATTTACCTGTGGGAACTTTTGAAAAGATACAGATTAAAATATCATTTTCTTTAAAAAGGAATTCAAGATCCATAGAGCACAGGCAGCTGAGACCCTCGTTTCCCATTGCTGTGTGAACACAGCTCGTAGCTACTGCACTCCCCTCAACTCTCACCATCAGAAATACTTTTCCCTCATCTTTAAAGGCCATATTTCTCTCTCGGTTTTCTCATTCTTGGCAGATCTCAGAGAGCTGTTCTGCTGAAACAACTCATTTTTGGGGAATTACAGAACTGAAAAACATTTTGCATTCAAATACAAATAAAGCTACCATAGTTTTAAAAAATATATCAAGATTATTTAAGTAATGCAGAGCCCGGTCTGGCCTGCCACGAAAGATGCCAAGAATGTTTAGAATTACTTTTGAAAGAACCCATTTAGAAAATTTTAAATGAAAATAAAATTTTGAAATAAAAATAGCAATTTTTCTCAGTCTTCCCTCCCTTGAGTTTATGGGCTTATTTTTTCTTAATCTAGCTGGCCAAAGGGCTGCTTTCAGAATGATCAGTTGAAGAGGAAAAATACTCCCCTCCCCCAATAATAATCCTAAATTCCACTGTTGTTACTCTGAGACCGTATTTTTGGCTACACTATTTTAACAAGAAATCTTTACAGAAACAGAAGTAGGTTTTGTCCTAAAGTCAATGAAGGAGCAGAGGAAATAGACACACTACAAAGTCAACAGGAAGTAAAGGAAAGCAACTTGTGTTTAGCTTTGAGGGAGGAAAAAAAAGAGTAAAAATCATTCAGCTTTGCAGAAGTCGCTGTGAATGCCTCATTGTTTGATAATTCCAAAGTCAAATTAGACCACTACTCCAGACCCTTTTACAGAGCAACACTGGGTTTGTCTAATGGCAGTCTGAGCCCCTATCTCTACTTGTGGAGACTCTGGAAAAATTTTCAGCAGTGTATGAAACTTCAGTTCAGCTTCCTCTAACTCTGTTTGCAGAAAGCCACTGTTGATGATCCAATCCTGACTGGCCAAAGGAGTGTGCATCCCTACTGGGCTCTTTTGAAGCACACAGACCCTGTGGACTGGCCAGCGGGGGCCCTGGTGGAGGGCAGCTTATCTTCAACGGTAGGCTCTGTGGGAGGGGTTCCAGGGAATTCACCGTGAAAAACACAGAGCTGGCCAAACTCCTATGTGGCTATGGGCTAAGATGATAGCTCCTCTGGGAGAAGCATGCTTCTTAGCGCCTGACACAGACACCAGCCACACTGTATGTTTTGCAGTAACAATCTCCTCTATAATCCTCAGTTTCATCCTCTGTGAGAGAGATGAGGACACAGTATGTGCTTTGCGGACTCACCCCATATGGGCATCATGATCAAATGAGAACAGACACATGACTGGGAATGGTGAAAACACCACATTGTGAGGATTAGGGAAGCAGAGCCAATGGTTGGGTTGGTGGGAGAGCACTCTGCAGGGAGCTGGGCAGGGACTCAGGCACGGCTCTCCACCTCAGCACCAGGGGCCATGTGGCCCAAGTCACTCAAGCCACTCCTGCCTCAGTTTCCTTATTTGTAAATGAAGATAAACAATGAAGTGAAGTGCTCAGGACAGTGGCCAGCACAGAATGAGCTCAATAGGTGGTGGCAGTGGTCATTATTACCTCTTCTACTATCTTTATTATTATTTTCATCCTTGTTGGCCCCACAAAGATCACCCTTTCTTTTCCCTTCAGGAAATTCACGATTGTTTCTTTGGTAGAGCTCAAACTCACTTTACCACTCGCATAAAGTCCACATGCCAAGGGAATTCTATCACAGGGCCAGGAAGCAAGATGAGTGCCTCCCACCCCCTAGAACAAACCTGGTTTCCAGGGCTGCCCCTGTTCCTCCAGTGGCCTTGCCTCTGCAAAGCAGCACTAATGACCCATTATCGGCCATGATGGAGGCCAAGAGGAAAGGCAGAAGCAGGCCCTGGGAAATGAGAAAGGAATCCAGAATAGGGAGGGAGGAATGGGGGAACCTTGCCCAATTACTCACAAGCCCATCCTAAAAGGACTCTTCACAGTTAAAGTAACAACAAAATACATGTAGTGTTGAATAGAGAGACCAGGTGTCAGACTCTTCCCGCCATGTGTGTGCAGGAGACGTGCATGAAGAAGACCAGTTGTTCTCAATTTCTGCTGAGAACAGAACAAACTGAAATGACCCAAAAAGACCATTGGAGGTTTTAGGGGGGCAAGAGATGGTTTTAATGACAAGACATATATATTAACTGTCATAACAAGAGGGCAAGATCAATGGATGAGAGCAGACAGACAGGGGTCCATGGAATTGTAATGCAAGTCTCTTTCCTGACAAGTCTCTGGCACTGAGAAGTACACAGCAGGCCAACACACTCCGCCACTTATAAGAAAGGTGTTCTGGCAACTCCAGAAGCCTCCAGGGAAGGGCGGAAGAAACCAAAATCCACCTTGGCTCCCTGAATGAGCCTGATGTTTATCACTTGTTTGTGTGTAATGTTGACGTCATTTCTTTTTAAAAAATTATGGCAGACTATACATAACAAAAATTACCATCTCAATTATTTTTAAGTGTATACTTCAGTGGCATTAGGGGCATTTGCAATGTTGTATATTCATCACCATCATCCATCTCAAGAACTGTTTATCATTGCAAACCAAAAAAAACTCCATGCCCGTTAGGCACTAACTCCCCATTATCAATACTTATAAAGAACTCCCCTACACAGGGAGCACTACTATGCACTTCCTTATCACCAGTGAGTTGGCAGAAAGCTCTTTCCTGAAGAACACGGAGCCAGGCAGGCTGGTGGACTGTCCCTTCCTGCCCAGGGTGAGCCCTCTCCTCACCGTAACTGGGCCATGTCCCTGCAGAGCTCTAGGTTCGGTCTCCTGGTCCGCTCATCCAGTCTGGTCTGAGCCACCTTTAGGAAGGCAGACTTGTCCCTGATGGCCTTCTTGATGGCTTCTATGGTCATTTCAGTCTGGAAAATCTCCTGCAATGTCTACATGGAGAGAAGCAGATGCCTGAGGCTTTGGTGCTCTGCCACTTCCCACCCGATCCCTTCCTCCTGCCTTCTCCAGTGGGGAGGTGGACTCACTGAGCACACTTGCTGCTTCGCATCCCCACCCCTGCCCCACCCACCCCCAGGGAGCCTCACTGCCCAGGAGAACAGACTGCATGCACCTTCCAACTCCCAATTCAGGTAAAATCAGCTGGGCTGGGAGGGATTTATATGACAGATTGGTGAATGCTTACAACTTCAGAGCTTTTCCCTCCAGATCACCAGTTGTAAAATATTTACCAGCACACTGCTGTATGCCTCTGGGAAACGTGAGGCCCTGAGGTTGGAGTGCACTCACCACTTATCTTCTGTTCCCCCTTCCCACTAACCTCACAGAGAGGGTTTCCTGCCTGTGGAGGATTTGCTTTGAAGCAAATCAAGGTCAAGCTTTAGAGAGTCTCACTTGCGAGGTAGGACCCCTGGCAATGTGCAGTTCTGATTTTATGTTTTTCTTTAAGAGGATCCTCCAAATTGCATGAACCTGGGCTTCTCCCTGATTTCTCCTCTGGGAGGCAAGTCCCTCCTCTATGCTCTTCCTTCTCCTGCGACCTTGACCTCTGCACTCCCATTTCTCCACCCCCACCATCACTCTCCCTCTCCCCCTGCCCCTTTCCTTCAGCCTGGAGACACACCCAAGGGTCACCCAATTCCTTTAAAACTTTATGTCTTTACACCACTCAGTCACCCAATCCCACCTGGGTGCTTCCACTTGGTGTTCTCTCCTCATGTTCATGGCCAGATAGGCTCAGCAGTGGCCTTGCTCACACCCTGCACCTCACAGTGGCCTTTGCATTAGGTCTTTGGCCCCAGATCTCTTCATAAGACTGCTCTCAAAGCCGATGATGAGGCCTCTCTGAATTGCTCACCTTGCTGAATTTCTCTGGTCAACTGCTGTCCTAATTACTTGCCTTTCCTAACTATTGCTCCTCACTTCTGGTGCAGGGTATTGTTCCCAAACCACTCCTCTGCTCCATCCATTCCCCCTGCAGAGATCTCATGATGATAGGGATTCGGCACTTGTGTAAGCCAGAACCTCTTACAACTGTCACACAAGCTTTGCCCCCTCTCCCACACTCCAGATTGTCTCCAACTATCAGCTTTCAACAACTGTTGCACTGTTCCTATCACCAGGCCATACTCCACAGCTCCCTGTGTCTCACCATTGGAAACAACTGCTTCTTCTGCTAAACAAGCAACATTTTATCTGTCACTCTAGGAGGTTCATTCTACACCTTGGAACCCATCATTTTCTACATACATGTCTTATCTGACTCTAAGATCCCAGCTGGCAGGGTCAGTGTGTCATTCCTACGTGTGTCCCTGAAGCACCAACCTTGAATGTTGCTAATAAGCTGAAATCTATCCTCTTCTCCACCCTACCCCAAATTCATATCTTTGAGTAATAACCCCTAGTACCTCAGACTTTGACTGTATTTGGAGATATAACTAAGTTAAAATGAGGTTATTAGGCTAAGTTCTAATCCAACGTGACTGGTGTCCTTAGAAGAAGAGGAGATTAGGACAAAGACATTTGCAGAGAGAGGACAGGGAAAAGATAACCATCTACAAAGCCGAGAGAGAGACCAGAAGAAACCACCCCTACCAACACCTTGATCTCGGGCTTCTAGCCTCCAGACTGTAAGACAACGTATTCCTGCTGTTTAAGCCTCTCAGTGTAGAAGTTTTGTTTGGCAGCACTAGCAAACAAATGCAGGAGTAAACAAAATTTTGTGGAACAAAGTGAGTTAGTCTTCTAAAAGGCCTTTAAATGGTTTTTTACTGCCCAAAGGGTACCTTTCCATATCTGCCCCCTATGGTCTGGCTCCAACCTACTGTTCCAAGTTTCTCTCCCAGAACACACAATACTATGCCAGCCAAATCGGTCTCTTTACAGACCTGAACTCAACCCCTGATTGGCCCCCTCTAAAGCTCTGTTCCAGATGTTCACCTGTAACATTTACTTCCTCTTCCAAATCCCCAAAACACTTCCTGTATTTGCTATTTGGCAACTGCAATTTGTAATTTTTCTATTGTTATGCATTATTCATGATCTTTCATATGTATGAATTTTTTTCTCTACAAATATAGGCTTTCTGGGAACAAAAGCTATTCAGTTGGTTGAAAAGTCCATTTAGTTTTTTTTATGTAAAATAAGACATATTTTTCATTTTCACCAATAACTTAGATTGATTTGGATATTTTGATTATGCTTCTATCTCCAGCTATTTGCTTCTAGTAGGCAAAGGCCAGCGGCGGTGCTGCTAAACATCTTCCAATGCATAAGACAGCCCCACAGCAAAGGGCATTATTTGGCCAAAATGTCAATAGTACCAAGAACTTTGCAAACCACTTTTGACAGATTCGACCAGTCACAGCACCTTCTCCATACGCTGCACAAATCTCGTTTTTTTGCATTTCAGTTGCATTCTTACCTTTCTTGAAATAATAAAGTATAATATGCCAAAATGTTGCGTATATTCTTCCATCTTCAATATTAAAATGGATGCACCAAAATTCACCAATTTTGATAAATTTTTTGAAAATGCACACTGATATGACAGTTGCCACACAGTCTAACAAAATTGTTTTGAATGAGGTTAAAGACAATTAAGCGCTACTAGAACCGTCCTATGGAAAACACTAAATGAACTTTTTGGCCAACCTAATATGTGCTATGCTTTGCGCTGCCCTTCACAGGAAGTAGCACACTGTCTGACTCAATGAACACGTGCTGCCCAAAAAGGCACCATGTGAGGAAAAGTTCATCCCTTTCTTCACATGGTGCAGCATAAATTGCTGCATCCCGAGGAAACATGGTGCCCTCTTTTGGGTAATATCACCTTTGAGTGACATGAATGACTTGCAAGGTTCTTTAAAAAAGGAGTGACACACAGATGTAGCATAACCCATGGAAATAATAAGAGCTCCTAGACTGATACTAAGTAGAAGAAAAGTTCCTTGATTATCTTGAAACATGAATTCTGATTGAATCCTTCATTTTATTGTCATTGTAAAACTCTTTTACTTAGAGCACTTAAAAAGTTCAATATCAGAAACACTTTGAATTACCTAATAGTTTCTAGTATTTGGTTTTGTATTCTAGGGCAAAAAAAAGCATCTGAAATAATTTAGCAGAAAACATTCCTGCCATGTGTTCTAATAATAAATGTACTTCCTAGTTACACTTTAATAATATTTTTGTTTCTGTTAAAAATACTAGGACACCTTATTACATAGTGTATCCTTCATGTTCCCAAAGCCAGTAGATTCCAATTTCAATTTGATACCTGGCTACCTTGCTAAAATAAATGGTGCACTTTGTACTGTTTTTAATTTATCTTAGTCTGTATGGACAGGAGGCTGTGTGCCTTAAGGCATCTCTCCAGGAGTGGTGATAGATCTGTGGTCCCAGAGCCCCTGCCCTAACTATCCAGGTCAGCTAAGGGTACTGCTGGTGCCTGACTTACTTACCTTTGCTAAGTGAATCTGAATCTTATTTTTAGTATCTGCAGTCTCAGCAATGCGATTAGTGAAAGCCACGTTTACTTTGTTGAACTGATTCCACATCTCATTGGCAGTAACAACCAAGAGGTTCTCAATGTCATCCCTTAGTTTGGCTGAGGCTGCTCGTTCACTCTGAGATCGAAGAATGTTGTCATCTGTAAATTTGGCCCAGGACTCAGGCACTGAGACCCTGGAAAAAGGAAGTAGAACCAGATAATAGTGACAATGATGAACTGGCCTAAATGATCTGTAAGCAATCATTCATCCTGTTCAAGAGAACTGAATTACTGATCTTGGCTTTCTTGCACACAGCATAAACATCAGAGAAAAGCTTATTTTAAATTTTTCTTCATTGCTCCTTATTTCACTGTTAATCAATTTTCTGTAAACCCAAAGCATAAACTAACTCCTCTGCCAACTTGAGGGGGGAAGAAGATTGTTGAAGGTCAAGAGTGTGAAAGTTCATATAAATATGTCACACAAACTTAACAAAACCTACAAAAATATTCCACTGCAGGAATAATCAAAGAAGTAATGAGAACAACAACACACTAATAACTGTTTTATTATAAAAGCAAAGAATGAAGAGAATAATGATTTGCTGATGAGCATGTCTAAAGAAATATTCTCTCATATTCTGCAGGTGGGAATGCTGAATTGGTCTGACAGTGTTGGAGGGTAAAAGGTCAACAAACACCAAGATCCTTTCAAATGTGTGTAACCCAGAAATGCCACTTCTAGAAATATTTTTATTGAGCTATATAATTGACACCTAACATTGTATTGGTTTTAAGTATACAACATATTGATTCGATATACAATATAGGACCTAAAACAAACCCCAGAATTATCTTCTGGAGGACAAGCCTCTAGTAGTACAGGTTTCCCTGCTAGCTGAGTGTTCTAGGAACCCATTTGTATCAGTGTACCAGCTGGCATCGTTGTGAGAGGCTGCATTTGGCTTCAGTAATTTTTTTCAAGACTCTTTCAACATGTTTGTCCATTTCTTTTTTCTTTTTTTAAATTCTTATTTATTTATTTAATACATTTTATTGCTTATGCTTTTACAGTTGTCCCACTTTCCCCCTTTATTCCCCTCTGCCCTGCATACCCCATCCCACCCACATTCCCCCTGCCCTTTAGTTTGTTTTCATGGGTCATACATATAACTTCTTTGGCTTCCACATTTTCTATATTATTCTAACCTCCCCCTGTCTATTTTCTACCTACCATTTAGGAGGTAGAAAACCTGCGCCTTTTCCCCTTTTCTTGCCCACCAACTCCCCCACTGATAACCCTCCATGTGATCTCCATTTCTCTGATTCTATTCCTGTTCTAGTGTTTGGTCAGTTTGTTTTTGTTTTCTCTTTTAGGTTTGGTTGTTGAAAGTTGTGAGTTTGTTGCCATTTTACCATTCATATTTTTTAT
Source organism: Anoura caudifer (assembly GCA_004027475.1). NCBI lineage: Eukaryota > Metazoa > Chordata > Mammalia > Chiroptera > Phyllostomidae > Anoura > Anoura caudifer. Next base: position 21,984 of record PVKU01005655.1, on the reverse strand, counting down.
CTTCTTCTTGTTAGATAACTACCTTTAACATTTCATACAATAAGGGCTTGGTGATGATGAACTCCTCTAACTTGACCATATCTGGGAAGCATTTTATCTGCCTTTCCATTCTAAATGAAAGCTTTGCTGGATAGAGCAATCTTGGATGTAGGTCCTTGACTTTCATGACGTGGAATACTTCTTTCCAGCCCCTTCTTGCCTGTAAGGTTTCTTTTGAGAAATCAGTTGATAGTCTAATGGGAACTTCTTTGTAGGTAACTATCTCCTTTTCTCTTGCTGCTTTTAAGATTCTCTTCTTATCTTTAATCTTGGGTAACTTAATGATGATGTGCCTTGGTGTGTTCCTCCTTGGGTCCAACTTCTTTGGGACTCTCTGAGCTTCCTGGACTTCCTAGAATTCTATCTCCTTTTCCAGATTGGGGAAGTTCTCCTTCATTATTTTTTCAAATAAGTTTTCAGTTTTTTGCTGTTGTTCTTCTCCTTCTGGCACCCCTATGATTCAGATGTTGGAGCATTTATAGTTGTCTGAGAGGTTCCTAAGCCTCTCCTCATGTTTTTGAATTCTTGTTTCTTCATTCTGTTCTGGTTGAATGTTTCTCTCTTCTTTCTGCTCCAAACCATTGACTTGAGTCCTGGTTTCCTTCCCATCACTATCCGTTCCCTGTTTATTTTCCTTTATTTCACTTTTCATAGCCTTCATTTTTAACTCTGTTTTGAGACCATACTCAACTAATCCTGTGAGCATCCTGATTACCAGTGTTTTGAACTGTGTATCTGATAGGTTGGCTATCTCTTTATTGCTCAGTTGTATTTTTTTCTGGAGCTTTAATCTGTTCTTTCATTTGGGCTATTTCTTTTGTCTTGGTGTGCGTGTTATGTAGTAAGGGGCAGAGACTTAGGTATTCACCAGGGTGGGGCAATCCACGTTGCTGTGTTATGGTGCTGTATGTGGGGGAAGGGGTCAGAGAGGGAACAATGCCACTTGTTCAGCTCTCTGCCACCTTTCTGTCACTCCTGCCACTACCCACAAGCAAATTGGGCCCTTCTGGTGCTGATTCCCAGGTGAGTGGGTTTGTGTACTTTCTATGACCCTGTCTGTCTCTCCAACAAACTCTCTCGTGAGGCTGGGAGTTTCTCCCACCACCTCAACCCCCACAGGTTTTTTTCAGCCAGAGCTTTTGAGGCTTTATTTCCCTGTGCTGGAACCCTGGGTTGTGTCATCTGTCTCACTCCCTAATTGTTCCTCCCACAAATATGGAACCAACTGCTCTGCCAGCCACTGCCTTGCCATGAGTCCTCTCCACCCAGCTGCCCATATCTACTCCTCCTACCAGTTTGGATGAATGTTTCTCCTTTAACTCCTTGGTTGTCAGAATGCCATACAGTTCGATTTTCTGTCAGTTCTGGTTGTTTTTTTTTGTTTTTAAATGTGTTGTTTTCCTTCTTTTGGTTGTGTGACAAGGCACAGTGTGTCTACCTATGCCTCCATCTTGGCCGGAAGTCTCTCCATTCCTTGATGGGTGATTTACGAGAGCACCTGTGCTGAGTGATCAGCAGTTTTTGACCAAAAGTGGCAGACCCCTGTACCCCACCCTCCTTATTCACCTGATCTCACCCTGAGCTACTTCTTTTTTATCTTTCCTTGATGAAAAAAGTCCTCAAAGGGAAATGTTTTGCCAATATGGAAGAGGTGAAACAAAAAATGGCAGAAGCACTAAAAGATATAAAAATCCATGAGTTCAAAAACTGTTTTGAGCAGTGGAATAAACATCTTGATAGGTGTATCACCTCAAATGGAGAATACTTTGAAGATGACTAAAGTTTAAACATGTAAAAATGAATATACAATTTTTTATAAATAAATTCTGGGTTTGTGGGGGTCTCATCTTGTATGTATATATTTCAAACTGATTACCACCATAAGTCTAGTTAACATCTATCACCACACATAATTACAAATTTTTTCCTTGTAAAGAGAGTTTTAAGATCTATACTCTTAGCAACTTTCAGATATATAATACAGTATTAACTATAGTCACTCTGTTGTGCATGACGTCTTCAGCACTAAAAATACCACAGGAATGCTTCATGAGTTTCCGCATCATCCTTGCACAGGGGCCATGATAACTGTCTGCCATTCCAATGTTAATGTGTGTGCTGATGAAGCAAACACTATAGAGATTTACCCTAAGGAAATGAGAATCCCAAAGATGTGTATGTGAGGATAGTCATTCTCAGCAATATTTATGCCAATCCCTGAAATACTGGAAACAGCCTAAATGCCCAAAAGTAAAACTGAGTAAATCATGGTACATTTTAAAAAGTAATCCATATAGCATGCAAACTGATGTTGCAGAAGAATATTTCCACAATATTTTGGTTATATCATAAAGTGAAAAATCAAACATACTATGCAAACAGCATGCATAAAATACCATTATTTAAAAATATAAATCGATATCTACATGTGTGAAAGTTACTTGAAGAACTAATGGTTAATTGTTAACATTGGCATCTCTGAGTTGTAGGCTTATGGGTGACATTTCTTTACTTTCTGGTGCAATAGGATATTAAACAAGACTCTTACTGTTGGCTAGAGGTTTTAGCTCAGGCCCTGATGACCCAAAATAATATGTACAGAGTCCATATCCTGTCATTCTATAAGAGCTGGCTAAGAATTCTTGGTGGAAATAGAGGAGACCCTTTCATGGAGGGCCAAGTGGTCAGAGTGCATGGTTCCATCCCAGTCTAACTTGTACCTGAAAGGAGCAGAGGAAGATACTTCCTGCTCACCTCAAGCCAGGTGAGAGGCATTGATTGCATGGGGACCACTTATGACATGTAGTGTCTGAATCTCATTCACACCTGCAGAATCTAAAAGTCAACGCTAGTCTATCTGATGCTCCTATTACATGAGTGCTAAGACAGGGGCTTGCTTAAGGGGTGATTAGCTCCAGAGGAGAGACTCCATTTGAGGTTCATGTTACAAGGGGAAAGGAGCATGAGTCTGGGAAAGAGCACGAGGGAGCTTTTGGGGAGGTAAAAATATCCTTTATCTTAACTGTGGTCACAGTTCCATAGGCATAGAAATTTGTCAAGATTTATCAAAATGTACAGTCTCACTGACTGTATTTATTATAAGTGAAATTCCCCTCAATCAAGTTGGTTATTTTGAAAAGGAATGACTATAAAAGACCATGAACTCAAGATTGCATGGAAGTGCCTGGCAAAAATACCCTGATGGGGCAGATATAACCATCAGTGGTAATAAAACTGGTAAGTACACTAGTGAGTCCAGGGCATCAGACATAGGCAACACTTTTCTTTATGCTTGTCCGTGTTTTCTAGGTTTTCTACATCAAGCAGCTGCAAAGGTAGAAATGTGAATAACAGGTATTCTTTTCCAAAGAATGCAGGTTGCAAGTGTCAAGGCCTGACTGCGGAACATGCAAGCTTACTAAGACTAGTTCAAAATGGGTGTGTCTGTTACCTTTCCACATCTACCCATGTCTTCTGTCTTACCCTGTAAGCTGTATCATGTTGAAAGAAGGGAGAACAAGTTAAATTAACATCACAGTCATACAAGAGGTGTGTGCGTGACTTACGTCGCATCAACTCTCTCCACTCCGCAAAAGTAGCTGATGCCATCTGATGTGTTTCGCAGATGGTGGCATTTGTCATCAATCTGGTAAGCCCTCTGTTTATCACCCAGGTCCTTCTCCAGCTCGTGCTGGGCCGCTCTGTTTGCTCTGTGGCACAGAGGGAGAAAATGGAGCTCCAAATGTGGGCAACAAGTTCCTAAGAGGAAGAGTAATTCTCCCTCTTATTCTTCAGTGCAGAACCCACCCATTACTGCTCTTTGGTCTCTCCTCCTTCACACAATGTCCAACCTTTCCAATGAAAGGAGCCTGCCCCAGAGATATACACACATGTGAGTGATGAGACCCCTGCCCATAATGCCCCTTCCACATGGTGGAGAGAAGAGGTGCAGGTAAACAGGACAGCAGCTCCTCTTCCTAAAACACCAATTGTTCTAGATAGGACACTGGTTTAATGTAATCTGTCCACATCTGTGCCTCCCTTTTCATCTTCCTTTCCAACTTCTACATCCTAACCCCTTTGTCTTCCATTCTTTGACAAGAAGTTATGAGTCATGTATAGCCCAGCCTCTCTCTGTGTATAGGTGGCCTCAGTTTGTGGTCATGCAAGGCCTGAGAACTTGTCTAGGAGATGGAAAACAAGGGTAAAGATTAGCATCCAGAGTAGAAATCAGAGTGCTTGAAAAAAAATCAGGAATGGATGGGTACCAGGCCACCCTCCTGAGCTCTGAGATGCATGAGGTTTCCTGCCCTGCCAAACAGGTAGGAGGCCTAGAAGCTCCCTACCAAAGAGACAGGCCTGGGGCATGGGAATCAGGGACAGGTGACCCATATCTTCACTCATGGGGGAGTTAATTCAACAAATAATAATTGAGTGCCTACTACATACCAGATAATTCTAGAAGCCTGGAATGTGACAAAGCAAACATCTCTTTCCTGAAGGAGTGTGCATCTTACTGGGAGAACACAGGCAATGCTCATAAAGAATAAGCAAATCATGTGGTCTGTTAGCAGGACATTGCAAAAAACAAAGCAGGAAAAGGATACTAGGAGTGTGAGTGATGATTTCAAATAGTATGGGTGATGACAGTTGAGTGGGACTCCTTGGGGAAGCCCTGTTGGAGCAAAGGCTTGGGGGTGAGAACAGGATCATGTAGAGCCTTGATGGACATTGAGAGGCATTGGGTTTTCCTTCTGGTGAAGTGAGAGGTGACTGACTCACAATTCAGAGCATCATTCTGGTGATGGGTTGAAAACAGACTGCAGGGGGCAGGGAGACTCATGAGCAAACAGGTATAGTTATGCAGGTGAGAGATGGCAGAGTCTTGGACCAAGGGGTGGCAGTGAAGGAGGTGAGAAGTGCTCAGATCCTGGACATGTTTTAAAGATGGACCCAGGAGAATCTCCTGGCAGACTGGATATCCATGAGAAAGAAAAGGAAGCTGAAGGTCAGTAATTGGAATAGCAGAATTCTCTCAACTAAGGTGGGCTAGGCTGTGGGACAGAAGTTCAACTGACATACTGAGCTTGAGTGTCCATTAAATATCCAAGTGGAGGTACCAAGCAGGTTGTTGGAATTTAGGAGAAAGTTCTAGGCTAGTAATAAAATTTTGGGAGTCATTAGCACATAGATAGTATTTGCAAAAGCAGACATCTGGATGATCTTAATCATTTCTGTATTCCCAGAACCCCAAAATTGTCTTAGCATGGAGGAGCCACTCAATAAAGCCTGCACTGAACTGAATAGACTAATTCTAGCTGCAGCTTCCCTTTAACTGAGTCTGTGCCCTTGGGTAAGTCACTTGACCTGGCAGATCTCTTTAATATTATTATTTATAAAGTGTAAATGAAGGGTAGCAGCATACAGGTCATCTGCATTTTGTGAATTCTAAAACAGTATCCATGTGCTAAGGATGAAAGGTAACAATACATCTTCCCCTTGCTACACCTCCGTTCTGCCTCTTACTTCAAGGTATTGGTTGAGACTCAAGAATTAGAAGGCTTTTCTCATTTGTTTTCTGGGACCAGGATGCCCCATAGGTTTCCTTTCCTGGTCCCTCTGACCCATCCTCAGAATCTCCCAAGGAAGTCCTGGAGGCGGCAGCACCCCACCAACCTACTTTACAGCCCAAGATGGGAACATCTTGGCTGCCATGTTGATACCTAAGGAGATTCCATTTTCAGCTAAGATCCAAACTAAGTGCTTCACTGCTTATTCCAAGACAAGTGGAGTTGAAAAACCTTCCTGCCATGACCTTGGCTGGACCAAGCCCAGTCACTGCATTAGGGATTCAGGCCTCTGCACATCCTGAGGAAGCCACCCCAGGAAATAAGGTGGGCATTTTGCCCATGGTATACTAAAGGAAAGCCAAGCTCTTTAAAGGCTCACCACCAAAGACTTCAAACAAGAGCACATGCAGGAACAGGATTGTCTGCAAAGGCCTGTACTAGGGCCAGCCCTGAGACCATGTGTAATGGGGACTAGAGGAAAATGTGGCTGTTCTAGGATCAAGCCATCTGGGCCAAGAAGAGCAACGGACACAGAGATAGGCAGCAGACCTTAGATTATGAAAGAAGGTGGGGGTCAGGAACTGGATCAGAAGAAAACAGAATAGAAATAATTCTTTGAATCACACTAAACTGTGTTTCTGAAATTCCTAGGGAGCAAAAATCAGAAATTAATATTGGAACTATACTGCCCTGTATTTATAGCTTAAGTAAATTGCAGTTAAACATACCATGAGCAGTGAGTCATCCTTACTTAATCTTTTACCTATAGTCACCAATTTCTGAATTAAAGAGTCTTTCGAATCAGAGTTCAAGAGATATCTCAGGCATCTGAACCTCATCCACCAATATAGCATCAATCTTGATAGGCAGGGTGGGCAAACTAAGGAAGAAGTTCCAACACCTTTAAAATGCTTATTACTTTAGGTATATTACACATAATCTTTGATAACATTAGCATAAGCCAAATCATTGTTTCCTTTGTGTGACATCAACACGACTTCTTCCAGTGGCCGTAACTGAATGAACATTGATCTTCTATTCATGTTAGGCAGCAGCCCCAGCCATACCTCTCCTGGTTGACAGCTATTATTACTACTCAAGACCTTGCTTTGATTATTATACCCCACCTGCAGTCTCCTGGATCTACTAGTGCTGAGAATGGAGGAATGTGTATTCTCTTAGAGAATAAGGTGGGTAAGTAATTATGATGCAATAGATGCAATGAATGTTGAGATGGTGTGACCAGAGCAGGAATGTGGGTAGGCCAGGATAAGCTGGGGAATCAGGGAAGGCCGAGTCCTTAAGGAGGTATGGAAAACAAACATAAAAGTGAAGCCCAATTTCTTACTCTTCTAACTCTTGAGCTGGACATACACAAGTCAATCTCTTATGGAAGAAATAAGTTTTTTGAGTTAAAAGAAATCTTAGCCATCCTCTAAGTTAGGGCAGAAATCCTTCCCACAGCATCTCGGATTATGTTTCTAAGTAAAAATTGAAAGCAAGCACTCTGAGTACTCATCTTACCTCCAAATAAAAATGTGTGTACATGTATGTGTGTATTCATGTATCCATATATAAGACATTCTTATATAAGAAGCTGAGAGGAATCTAAGTGGGAGGCAGGCACGCAAGCAGAGTTTCATGGTAGACTTTATGTTGTATGGAGAGGTAAAGCACTTACGCAAGCTGGGCGATGGCCTTATCCAAATGTAGCTTCATCCTGTGTTGACAACACAGGATAATATCAACTTCCTACTTTATTGAAAAAAACACACATTAATGTTTTTGTTATTGAGTATGGCATTCAAAGTCAACAATGTAACAAAATATTAATGAAGGAAAACTTTCTAGGAAGACTGAAGGAAAACAAATAAACAACTTTACATCCACTTTTCTACATATATGCCCCCAAAATACTGCAATCTAAATAGTAGGTTGAGATTCACTCTTTATAGGACTATAGGGAAATTATATTGTGGAACAAGTTGTGGCAGGGGTGAACTTTTACTGTTTTTTAAAACATTTTTATGTCAGGTTCTAAATAAACAAACAAAATTCTAATGATGTGCAAGGCTGAATATTAACTATTTTCCCATGACAAAGTATCAGGGAGGGAAAGAGGGCAGCCAAATTGGGGCTTCTCTCTGGCAGTGCACGTAACCTCCAACACACCCAGATCTTTGGTCCGAACAGAAGCTGTCTTCCCCTTGTCCTCTGTCCTGCCTGAGCCCCACAGCCCAGCTTCTAGTGTACAAGTACCTTCACTTGCCCTGCTGCTCCACTTGGCCACATATGGTGTGTTGACACTGCTATGGTGAATGCACTACATATAACATGTGTTGTACCAGAGTTTTTTAAATAAACATTTACTTTCCTCTGAAATTCATGTTCACATTAGAAGATCTAGGAATTCAAAATAGTACCAAGAAGACATTTAAAAAAGTGCACAAAATTGTTACCACTTTTTCAAAGGGAAAGTGATCACACTGTACACAGTTATGTGATTTGCTTTTTAATTTTAAACTTGAACATTTTCCCATGACACTAAACAATGCTGTGATGAACAACTTCAATAAATATTTAGACATCGCCAAAGGGTCTGCCTTTTTTCAAGGTTTTGACAACTGCAGCCAAACTGCCCTTCAGACAAGTTGTCCCCATTTACAATAATAAGTGAGTGTGCATTTCCTTGCCTTGCACACCAAGTAGCCATTGTGACACCTCTCAATCTCTGCCAATGTGATAGGACCCCCAAAAGCACACTTGCTAGAATTTATGGATTAATATTGTAAGTATTTGTTCATCATTTGACTTTCTCCTTTTGTGAACTACCTGTTCATATGCTTGTCCACTTTTTCTGCTGTTTTTTAAATTAATTTATGTGTTCTTATATTTAAAAGTCAATCCTTTCCCATTACATCTGTCATATGTTATATACGCAGTTTTTTACTTTTTACAGTTTGGCCCTTGCCTTTATATTTCCTGCATGGTATGTTTGATATGTAGACATTTATGATTTCTATGAAGTTAAACTATCAAATAATTAAATAGCCTCTTTTGGTTTCTGCTTTTGTTAACTTGATTATAAAGTCCTTCATTCCAATGTTAATTATTAATCAACTTTGTTGTCTTATCTTTTATCATCTAATTTTAACATAAAAATACTGAATATACCCTAGAGTTATTTCAGTGATTATTGGCTGATTCTTTGACATTCTGACTTAATACAGTAATGAAAAGCTAAATTCCCAGCACATGTTATCTCCCCTGCCCTAATGGGTAGCGAAGATTACTGACACATCTCATAGTAGGTTGTGCTTCAGCCTGAGTTTTTAGTTTTGTTCAGTATTCATATCCATGGCTTGTCTGTGTGTGGGTGAAGCCATTTCACTGAGGTGTTGGCAAAAGATACATGAAGTAATATTTAAAAACACCACTTAAAAACCCTAAATCCTAGTGAGCTTTTATTCTATGTGTACGCAACACACATAGTGGACACTCCCAGGACTTTTAGTGAAAAAAAATACATTTAATGAAATTCTTGTTATAAAAAATACATCAACAATAATTTTATTATCTGAATTTAAATAATGTCACATGGCAAATGTCAGATGGTTGGGGGCAGAAAGGTCTAAGTGCACAAAACCGAAGACCTTTGAGACTGTCCCCAATGTTAATTAATTAATTTTTTAATTTAATTTAATTTAATTTTTTAATTTAATTTTATTTTAATTGTTCAAGTAGAGTTTTCTTTTTTTAATCCCATCCCATCCCACCCCCCAGCCCTCCCCACATCCCTCCCATTTCCACCCCCCTTAGTTTTTGTCCATGTGTCCTTTATACTTGTTCCTGGAAACCCTCCCCCCTTATCTCCTGAAATTTCCTCCCCGCTCCCCTCCGGTCACTGTCAGCCTGTTCTCTATTTCAGTGTCTTTGGTTATCTTTTGCTTGTTTGTTTCTATTGTTGTTTTGGTTCCTGTTAAAGGTGAGATCGCATGGTACTTGTCTTTCACTACCTGGCTTATTTTGTTTAGCATAATGCTTTCCAGTTCCATCCATACTGTCCCAAAGGGTAGGAGCTCCTTCTTTCTTTCTGCTGCATAGAATTCCATTGTGTAAATGTACCATAGTTTTTCAGTCCATTCACTTACTGGTGGGCACATGGGTTGCTTCCAACACTTGGCTATTGTAAATTGTGCTGCTATGAACATTGGGGTGCATAGGTTCTTTTGGATTAGTGTTTCAGGGTTCTTAGGATATAATCCTAGCAGTGGAATTGCTGGGTCAAAAGGCAGATGCATTTTTAGTTTCCTGAGAAAAATCCCATACTGTTTTCCATAGTGGTTGTAACAGTCTGCAATCCCACCAACAATGCATTAGGGTTCCCTTTTCTACACAACCTCTCCAACACTTGTTTGTTGCTTTGTTTATGATGGCCATCCTGAATGGTGAGAGGTGATATCTCATTGTGGTTTTAATTTGCATCTCTCTGATAGCAAGTGATATTGAGCATCTTTTCATGTGTCTCTGGATTCTCTGTATGTCCTCCTTGGAGAAGTGTCTGTCCAAGTCCTTTGCCCAATTTCCTTGTCTTCTTAGAGTGGAGTCATATAAGTTCTTTATATATCTTGGAGATTAAACCCTTGTCTGGGGTATCATTGGCAAATATATTTTCCCATACAGTTGGTTCTCTTTTTATTTTAATACTGTTTTCTTTAGCCATGCAGAAGCTTTTTATTTTGATGAGATCCCATTTGTTTCCTCTTTCCTTTATGTCCCTTGCTCTAGGAGACATATCAGTAAAAATGTTGCTGTGTGAAATATCCAAGATTTTTCTGCCTATGTTCTCCTCTAGGACTTCAATGGTGTCATGGCTTATATTTAAATCTTTTATCCACCTTGAGTTTATTTTTGTATATGGTGTAAACTGGTGCTCGAGTTTCATTTTTTTGCATGTACCTGTCCAGTTCTCCCAACACCACTTGTTGAAGAGACTACTTTTACTCCATTTTATGTTGCTGCCTCCTTTGTCGAATATTAATTGACCATAGAGAATTGGGTTTATTTCTGGGCTCTCTGTTCTATTCCAGTGGTCCATGTTCCTGTTTTTGTGCCACTACCAGGCTGTTTTGATTACAGTGGCCTTGTAATACAGTCTGGTGTCAGGTATTGTGATCCCTCCTACTTTGCTCTTCTTTCTCAGAATTGAAGCAGCTATTCAGGGTCATTTATGATTCCATATAAATTTTTGAAGTGTTTGTTCTATGTCTGTGAAATATGCCATTGGTACTTTAATAGGTATTGCATTGAATCTGTAAATTGCTTTGGGTAGTATGGACATTTTGATGATACTAATTCTTCCTATCCATGAACACGGTATATGTTTCCATTTCTTTGTGTTTTCCTTGATTTCTTTCTTCAGTGTTGTGTAGTTTTCTGAATACAGGACTGTTACCTCCTTTGTTAGGTTTATTCCTAGGTATTTTATTTTTCTTTTTGCTATATCAAATGGGATTTTTTCCTGATTTCTGCTTCTGCTGTTTCATTGTTGGTATACAAAAATGCCTTTGATTTCTGGATATTGACTTTGTATTCCACTGTTTTGTCAAATTCATTTATTAGGTCAGAGTTTTTTGGCCAAGTCTATAGGATTTTCTATGGACACTACCATGTCATCTGCAAACAATGACAGTTTTTTTTTTCCTCTTTTCCAATTTGGATGCCTTTTATTTCCTTTTCTTGTCTAACTGCTGTGGCCAGTACTTCCAATACTATATTGAATAGAAGTGGTGAAAGTGGACAACCTTGTCTTGTTTCTGATCTTAGTGGAAAACATTTTAGTTTTTGCCCATTGAGTCTGATGTTGGCTGTAGGTCTCTCATATATGGTCTTTATTATGTTGAGGAATGTTCCCTCTATTCCGACTTTGCTGAGTGTTTTTATCATAAATGGGTGCTGTACCTTGTCAAATACTTTTTCTGCATCTATTGATATGATCATGTGATTTTTGTCTTTGCTTTTGTTTATGTGGTGTATTACATTTACTGATTTGCGAATGTTGAACCATCCTTGCATCCCTGGGATGAATCCCACTTGGTCATGGTGTATGATCTTTTCAATGTATTGTTGGATGTGGTTTGCCAATATTTTGTTGAGGATTTTAGCGTCTATGTTCATTAGCGATATTGGCTTGAAGTTTTCTTTCTTTGTTGTGTCTTTTTCTGGTTTGGGGATTAGAATGATGCTGGCTTCATAAAAAGAGTTTGGGAGTCTTCCATCATTTTGGATTTTTTGGAATAGTCTGTGAAGGATAGGGGTTAGCTCTTCCTTAAATGTTTTGTAGAATTCTCCTGTGAAACCATCTGGTCCAGGGCTTTTGTGTGTCGGGAGTTTTTTGATTACTGCTTCAATTTCATCTGCTGTTATTGGTCTGTTCAGGCTTTCTGCTTCTTTTTCATTCAGTTTTGGAAGATTATATTTTTCTAAACACTTGTCCATTTCACCTAGGTTTTCAAGTTTCTTGGCATATAGTTCTTCATAGTAATTTCTTACAATCCTTTGTATTTCTGTGGTGTCAGTTGTAATCTCTCTTCTTTCGTTTCTGATTGTGTTTCTTTGGGTCCTCTCTCTTTTTTTCTTGATGAGCCTGCTTAAAGCCTTGTCGATTTTGTTGATCTTTTCAAAGAACCAGCTCCTGGATTCATTGATCCTTAGAATTGTGCTTTTAGTCTCTATGTCATTTAATTTTGCTCTGATCTTGGTTATTTCCTTCCTTCTACTTGCTCTGGGCTGCCTTCATTGCTGTCCCTCGAGTTCTTGTAGACGTAGGGTTAGGTTGTTTGCTCGAAATGTTTCTATCATTTTTAGGTAAGCCTGTATCACTATGAACTTCCCTCTCAGGACTGCCTTCACTGTGTCCCATAAGTTTTGGGTTGTTGTGAGTCCATTTTCGTTTCTTTCTGGAAACTTTTTGATTTCTTCCCTAATTTCATTCTTTACTCATTCGTTGTTTAATAGTGTGCTATTCAATCTCCATGATTTTGAGGATTTTGGGTTTTTCCCATCAGGGTTGGTTTCTAGTTTCAGTCCCTTGTGGTTGGAGAAAATGCTTGGTATGATTTCAATTTTCTTGAATTTGTTGAGGCTTGTTTTGTGTCCTATCATGTGGTCTGTCTTTGAAAATGTTCCATGTGTATTTGAAAAGAATGTGTATTTAGCTTCTTTGGGATGAAGAGCTCTATATATATCAGTTAAGACCATTTCATCTAGGGCATTGTTCAATGCCACAATATCTTTGTTGATATTTTGTTTGGAAGATCTGTACATTTTTGACAGTGGGGTGTTAAAATCCCCTACTATAATTGTGTTGCTGTCAATATATTTCTTGAAGTCCTCTAAGATTTTCTTTATGTATTTGGGTGCTCCTATGTTGGGTGCATATATGTTTACAATGTTTATGTCTTCTTGGTGGATTCTCCCCTTGAGTATTATGAAGTGACCTTCTGGGTCTCTCTTTATGGCCCTTTGTTTGAAGTCTATTTTGTCTGATATGAGTATTTCTACCCCGCTTTTTTTTTCCTGTCCATTTGCTTGGAAAATTTGTTTCCAGCCCTACACTTTGAGTCTGTGTAGGTCTTTTGTCCTGGGGTGGGTCTCTTGTAGGCAGCATATGTGTGGGTCATGCTTTCTTATCCATTCAGCTACTCTATGTCTTTTGATTGGAGCATTTAATCCATTTATGTTTAAGGTTATTATTGATAGGTGCTATTCATTGCCATTTTCATACCTGTGTTCCTCTCTCTCCCTCTCCATTTTCTTTCCTTTCCTTAAAGCAGTCCCTTTAGCATCTCTTGAAGAGCTGGTTTGGTAGAGGTGTATTCTTTTAGACTTCTTTTGTCTGGAAAGCTCCTTATTTCACCTTCTATTTTGATTGAGAGCCTTGCTGGGTAAAGTAGTCTTGGTTGCAGGCCTCTGGTTATCATTACTGGGAATATTTCTTGCCATTCTCTTCTGGCTTGGAATGTTTCCATTGAGAAGTTGGATGCTAACCTAATCAGGGCTTCCTTGTATGTTACTTTCTGTTTCTCCCTTGCTGCATTTAAGATTCTCTCTTTGTCTTGGAATTTTGCCATTTTAATTATGATGTGTCTTGAAGTGGGCCTCTTTGGGTTCCTCATGATTGGGACTCTCTGTGTTTCCTAGACTTGTGTGACTTTTTCTCTCATCAAATTAGGGAAGTTTTCCATCATTACTTTTTCAAATAGCTTTTCTATCCCTTGCTCTTCTTCTTCTCTTTCTGGTATCCCTATTTTATGGATATTACTACGTTTCATATTGTCTTGCATTTCCCTTAATCCCTCTTCATTCTTTCTGAGCCTCTTTTCCTTTTCTTGCTCTTTCTGGGTGTTTTTTTCTACTTTGTCCTTCAGCTCACTGATCTGATCTTCTGCTTCATCAACCCTGCTTTTGATTCCTTCTCCTGTGTTTTTCAGTTCAGAAATTGTATTCTTCATTTCCTCTTGGCCCTTGTTGATAGTTCTATTTCCTTTCTCATGTTGATGTAGTTTGCAGTGAGTTCATTGTAATTTCCCTGTAGTTTCTGGTAATTCACTGTGAGCTCATTGAGCTTCCTGATAGCTATTGCTTTGAACTCAATATCTGATAGCTGAGTTGCCTCTATTTCATTTAGCATTCTTTCTGAAGCCTCTTCCTTTACTTTCATTTGGGGATTGTTTCTTTGTCTTCCCATTGTTTGTGAGACTCTTCTTGTTAGCCTCAGTTTCTTAAATCAATCTGATCCAGCTCCCTGGGTTTATGGTGTGAACTTCTATGGTAGAATACCTGTGAGATTCAGTGGTGCAGTCTCCTTGATCTCCCCAGCTCACTAGTCTTGGGCTATCATTTAAGTTGGCTCTATGTTTGTCTTTGGGTTTTGATTGTTGTTGGGTCTTTTTTTGGTGGGTCCTTCCCACCAGCTGGTTAACTGAGGGTCACTCTGTCTACCACCTCTTGTATTTTGTTGTGCTGGAGAGAGCAGGTTGTGTTGAAGCTGGTTCTTCTATGTGTACAAGGTTTTGAGGATTCTCTCTTGCTCTTGCTCAGTTGTTTGTTCTGGGTAATTTTTCCACTATTTAGCTGTATTTCTAGATAGGTTCTGCATTAAGGTTAGTGTGGCTTCCACTCCCTCCTTCACCTTCTTCTCTTATTTGTTGGTGGTTCCTTTGTTGTTGGGTTTCGTCTTCCAGTGGGTATCCTGGTGTTCACAGCTTCTATCTACTCTTTTTTGTTATCAGTTGGAGGGGGAAGGCAAAATGGTTTAAGACAGCAAGAGAGTATTCTATGATATTTGCAGTAGCAGCCAGTAGAGAAGAGTTAGAAGATCCTTTGGTTATGTATAGTGTTAACCATGATATTCCACCCAAATAGCCACTTTTTTGACAGGATGGAAAAAAGATAAGACTCTTGTTGGGGAGGGAAGGTTTGTGAGGAAGGTTAGAAGGCAGTGAGGTTGTGGGAGGTCAGATTCTGAGGTAAGGTGGGAGTAAACAATAGTAAATAGGTGCAGTGTGTGAGAGAATAGAGTTAACCACTACAGTAATAGAGTTCAGGAAACTGCGAAGTGGGCTAAGATCGGGGAGGGCTGCTGTGTAGTATTTACAATTGTATGGAACAGTATTATTTACAGTAATATTAGAGCAACAATCATATGACAGAATCTATGTGATCTGGATAACAAGAACAGGGAGTATAGGACCTTGAGTAGTGTGCTAATGGAATACAAGTGAAGTGAAGGACAGTAAATTAGCAATACACTATGAAAGAGAGAACAGGGGAAAGCTGTCAAATGATACAATATAACCAGCCAAGCAAAGAAGACTAAACAGAAAGAGAGGAATACAAAAATATTATTAAAATAAAAGCTGTAAGAATAATGAAAAATAATAATAAAATATGCAATAACTTGCAAGTTCTCTGTATCAGCAAAGTGAAATTTGTCTCATTGTCTCAACTGTTGGGATGCCCCTCTTTGGGTCCAACTCTGGTCTTTTCACAGTTCCAGGTTTTTTTGTCTCACTTGTAGGTATTTAAAAAAAGAAAAAGCAGAAGAAGGAAGGAAGAAGAGATAAAATTGGAAAGAAAGGAAGGAGGAATAAAACAAGAAAGAAGGAAAGAGAGGAGAAAGGAATTGAGTGATAAAAATAATAAAAATAAAAAATCACTTAAAATAAAAAGCCTCTTGCTATTTTCAAACTGGCCACACTGGTTTTTCTGGTCTTGCTGGTTGCAGAAGGCTGAGGGGCTTTTCTCCCTTGCTGATCTGCACTTAGTCAGCCTAGTGCGCACTCTCCCCAGAGCTAGCCTGGCACCTCTCCTTGGAGCCTTGGTTGTGGGATCCAGGCCTTCTGCCTAGCGCAATCTCCCGATTGTGGGTCCACACACTCAGCCAGGCCCCATGGGTTCAGGTGCACACCCTTCCCAGTGCTATGGGGGTGCACAGGGCTTCCCACGCTACCTTAGGAGCACTGCCAAGCTGGGTGGGGAGGAGGCTGGAGCAGCTGCTGCAGGAAAATTCCCCAAACAGTGTCTCTTTTTTCACTTTTTCTTTTTGAGAAATTCCTCCTACTCAAGCCTGCCACTCCGTATAGCAGCCTGGCTTGCCGCACAGCCCAATTCTCCAGACAGACCAGGTAATATCCAGGTCAGGGCCCATCAGGCACGACTCTCAACTCTCCCCAGCCAGCATCCACAGACTCCATGGGTGCTCATAGCCCCTGTGTTTGCCACTTAGTCCTTATTCCCCTCTCTTCAACTTCAAGCAACCAGGTCTTTCCCAGTGCTGTTCAATCCTTGTTTGGCCATGGAGGGAGCAGTTGACCCAGCTCTCCCCTAAGAACTCTGTGGCAGACCTGTTGGACATCAAGCCTGAGGCTGCAGCTGCCCTGGTCCCTGGGCTGGTCTCTGGGGACCTTATTGTCCTGAATCACTCTCCTTACAGTCTGGTTTTTCAATGTCCACTACAATTTTTGGTCTCCTATTTTCAAATACGCAGGGGTACTATTGGCTATTTGCTCTGTTCCTCTGTAGATCTGCTAGGTTTTTCTCCCATGTATAGGGGGAAGTGGAATCTGCTCCCTCCTACCTCGCCACCATCTTCTTCCCTCTGCTCATTTATTTTTTAATTTTCACCCAAAGGTTCATTTGGCTTCAAAGCCCAAGCAGTTAGTTTGGTCTGTGAGTCCCATTGTTATAGTATCCTGATCAATTCCCCAAGAGAGGCCATTCTGTTAAGAATAACACTAATTGTAACAGTCAACAGAATTCATGAGAAAATATTTCATTCCACCCACAGTTTTGAAAAGCAGGACCTCTTTCTTTTTTATATTTATTTAGTTATTTTAAAAATTGACACTCATTTTGGTAAAAATAAAAGATATGCCAATATCACCACCTTGAGTAAGCTACAGGACACATTCCCTACCTGAACCACTTGGCAATGGCTAAGGTGACCCTCAGTTGATGAACCATCACTCCAATTGCAGACTCAGTAATTTTAAGGTAAAGCAGGGACTGCTACTGACCTAGAAAATATTTATCTCCAAAGCAGTGGTTTCTGTTGGTTTTTTAAAATATAGTTTTATTGAGATATTGTTCACATACAACAGAATTCATGTATTTTACTGTACAGTGCGATGGTTTTGAGTACATTCACAGAGTTGTGTAACCATCATAAGAACCAATTTTAAAATATCTTTACTCAACTAGGAAACAACATACCCCTCACCTGGTACCCCAGTTTCCAATCCCCCAAGCCTCCTTCTCCTGGGCAACCACTAACCTGCATTCAGTCTTTATACATTTTCCTGATCTGGACATTTCATATAAAAGGAGTTACACAATACATGATCCTTTGTGACAGGCTTCCTTCCTGTAGCATAATTTGTTCAAGGATCATTTGTGTAGTAGAATGTAGCACTACTTTATTCCTTTTAATGGCTGAATAACATTCTATTGTATGGAAATACCACATTTCATTTATCATTCATTAGTTGATGGGCATTAGGATTATTTCTAAATGGCTGTTATATATAATGCTGGTATGAACATTCATGTCGAAGTTTTTGTGGCCATATGCTTTCTTTTCTCTTGGGTATATACAAAGGAGTGGAATTACTGAATCATATGGTAACTCTGTTTAACCATTTTCCAATGCAGCTATATCATTTCACATTCCCACGAGCAATGTGTGAGGGTTCTAATTTCTCCACATACTCATCAACACTTGTTATTATCTGTATTTTTTAGTATAGTCATTCCAGTGGGTGTGAAGTGGTATTTTTATTTAAATTTCCCTGATGACTATTGTTGCTGTTCATTTTTTCTTATGCTTATCAGCCATTTGTACTCCCTCTTTGGAGAACTCCTGTTCAGATCCTTTGTCCACTTTTGAACTGGGTTACTTGTCCTTTCTTTTTTTAGTTGTAAAAGTTCTTTATATTTTCTAGATATGCCCCTTATCAGATATATGATTTGCAAAGATTTTCTTTTATTCTGTGATCATCTCTTCACTTTATTGATTACACTCTTTGAATCATCAAAGTTTTTTATTTTGATGATGTCTAGTTTATTTTGTGCTTTTGGTGTCAGATTTAAGAAACTATTGCCTATTCCACTGTCACAAATATTTACGCCTGTTTTCTTTTAGAGTTTTACAGCTTTAGCTTTTATATTTAAGTCCTTCATCCATTTTGACTCAACTATTTTTTAATGCGGTGTGAGGCAGAGGTCCTAGTTCAGTCTTTTGCATGTGGATATCTAGTTGTCCAAACCTCATTTGTTGAAGAAAATAGCCCTGTCTCATTTGAATAGTCTTGGTACCCTGGTTGAAGATTAATTGATCATAAATGTGAGAGCTTATTTCTGGATTCTCGAATGTTATTGCATTGACTTATATGGCTATGCTTAAGCCAGTACTATACTGTCTCACATATTATAGCTTTGTAGTAAGTTTTGAATTCAAGAAGTGCAAGTCCTCCAATGTTCTCCTTTTTCAATATTATTTTGACTATTCTGCATCCCTTGAAGTTCCATGTGAATTTTAGGATGTGCTTGTCAATTTCTGCAAAGAAGTCCACTGGATTTTGACAGGAATTGTATTGAATCTAAGATCATTCTGCAAAGTAATGCCATCTTAACACTATTTAAGTCTTCCAACATATGAACATAGTATAATGATTTATTTATATATTCATTAATTTATATCAATAACACTTTATAGTTTTAAGGAAGTGACCTGTAACTCTGGCTGTTAATTAAAATTATCTGGGGAACATTTTAAAATACCAATGCCTCAGATTTGAATCAGAATCTCTGGAAGAGGGATCTAACCACTAGTATTTTAAGACCTTTCACCAGGTGCAGATTTGAGAGCTAGAATAATGGAAACACTAAAGTTGCCAAGTTTCAAAAAAAAATCTTTTAGAAATACCATACTGTGTCTGTGAGCAAACTGGTGAAATTGAGCTATTAGAAGTGGCTTATAATGTACATCGTAGAGAACCTCTCAGAGTCAATGACAACATGGTATTTGGGGATTTTATATTCACCAGCTATGAAGGAGGAAAGGATAATTTAGAACACTGGCTGGGAGAATGAAATGAAAAAGAGAGAGGTGGGAAACAAAGCAGAGAAACAACATGTAGGAGCTGAAGCTGACTACAGAGGTGGATAAGGTGATGGTCAGCAAGGCCTGCCCTGGTAACCAGACAGCCTTGGTACCATCAGTAGGAAGGAGAAGGCAGGAACATCAGGATAGAAGAAAGTTCACTTTTAGGTTTCATGAACGTGAATCAAAAGGTGAGTTACCAACATAAATATGTTTGACAAGTACTTAGGGATAGAGAACTAATACTTAATAGAGGATATGGCTGAGAGAGAAAAAAAAGAGAGAGAGAGGTCAGGAAGGGATCCAGGCACGTAATGGCTAAAATCGTAGGAATGGCATAGATCTTATGGGAGCAAGTCTAGGAAGTAAAGTTCGGAGAACTTAGAACTAAATCATATTTAATTGGTGGAGGGTGGAACAGAGTACAGTGAGAGAATCAGATAGTAGTGCAGATATAAGATTCTGGATGGCAATTTGGTTATATATCAAAAGCTTTCCAAATGCATGTATCCTTTGATACATCAATTACATTTTTTGAAATGTATTCTAAGGAAATAATCAGAAATGCATAGACATCAATAATACTTTTGAACACTGCAATGTTATTAAAATAATAAAAAAAACAAAACTGAAAACAAAAAGAAGACAGGGAAACCACCTAAGTATTCAAAAAGAGAGGATTGATTTTTTTTTTAAATGATAGTGGAATACTGTGTAACCATTAAAATAATATCTTAAAGTATATATAATGATATGGAGAAGTAACTCTCAATATAATATTTAAATGAATAAAGCACTATTGAGGTTAAGGATGGGGTGAATAGGCAGAGTAAGAGGATTCTTGCTTAGGGCAGTGAAAATACTCTGTATGATTTTGTAGTGGTGTATACATAACATTGTACATTTGTCCAAACTCACAGGATTTACAGCACCAACAGTGAACCCTAAGGATAAACTATGGACTTTGGATCATTATGATGTGTTGATGTAGGTCCACCCATTGTAACAAACATACCATTCTAGTTGGGAGGTGTTGATAATAGAGGGTGCTATGCATGTGTGGCTATAAGGGGTGTATGTGCCTTCCTCTCAATTCTGCTGTGAACCTAAAACTGTTCTAAAAAAAGAAAGTCTTTTTTTTTTTAATTGTTGTTCAAGTAGAGTTTTCTTTCTTTTACTCCCATCCCAGCCCACCCCCCCAGTCCTCCCCACCTCCCTCCCATTTCCAGCCCCCCCCCCAGTTTTTGTCCATGTGTCCTTTATACTTGTTGCTCTAAACCCTTCCCCTTTGCCCCTGAAATTCCCTCCCCTCTCCCTTCTGGTCACTGTCAGCCTGTTCTCTATTTCAGTGTCTTTGGTTATATTTTGCTTGTTTGTTTTGTTTCTTTAGGTTCCTGTTAAAGGTGAGATCATATGGTATTTGTCTTTCACCACCTGGCTTATTTCACTTAGCAAATAGCACTGTCTTCCCACATGTATATATAAGAATAATCAGCATTGAGCATTTATCCAACAAAAAAGTCCTAATTCAATTCAGATACACTGCATAATTCTAATCTTGAGAACATGTCTATGTGTCTTTAAGTTGGGTGGTACCTAACTAAGTATAGTTAATAAAAAAGACTTAAATACCCCAAGGTTAATAGTGGGATCTGTGTAAGTGAAATTCAAGTGATTTTGACCTTTTCTTATTCTTTTCTGTCTTTCAAATTCTCTAAATGAACATCTATTGATTTTATCACAAAAAGTTAGCATTTTTAAATGCTATATACACTCAACACTGTAACTTCTTATTTAGAAGTGGCTTTCTGTAACATCATTTCATTTCTGTATATTAAACACCTGTTTGCCACTAAGTTTCTTGTGGAAGTATTGTCCCCATATTTACCGTCAGCAATTCTCTTTCCACTTCATCGTGAACTAGGTCAATGCCCATCCTCTTCTCTCGATGAAACAGACATTCTCGAGCTACCTACAGACACACAAATAATGGAAACCACTAATGCAAATTGACTAAAGTCAGTGACCAAAATTACCTGTTTCTAAAACAAGTCAACCAATACTCCCAATACCAACTTTTCAAGCCATTTTCTTGGAAATAGAGCCTGAAACCAACTGTGACAACTCTGTCAATCCCTGCTTGTAGTTAAAAGGTAAAGAGTTAGTTCTTCAAAGTATTATGAAAGCATTTCCAATTTGGAAAGATGGCAAAATGCAGCAGATGGCATCTACTTGATCTCCACAAATTAGCATCTGAGAAAATTACTTGGCATTCATTTCTTCTACAGAAATACTTCAATAACCTGAAATAGAGTCTTCAGAATATTATGTCTAAATATTTTCTACAGAGAAGGGTAAAGATAAAACAACTGATTATCTTAAAGACATTAAAATATTTGTGTAACCAAAATCAAAGTGATTTTTTGAAGTACCAATTATAAAAATAAATTGCCTTATCCATTAAAGAGAAAAAATACGGAAAAGTAAAAGATGATTAAGCCATAGTCCTGTTGCTGTTTTGTTTGTTTTAACAAAGCAGAGATTATATTGTCCTTATAATTTTACATACTTTTTAGGGTTAACATTAAATGATAGGCCCTATTCATGAAATACTCTTTGAGGCAAAGTGTATTAATGACTCCAGGGGAAAACAGCTTAGATTGCTGACAATAAATGAAGCATGAAAAACATTATGGGGGGATCTAAGATGGC